>JALPQI010016877.1:0-30874 GCA_025490895.1 Thaumatotibia leucotreta
TCGGTTACCGCGAGGATTACACATGAAATAAAACAATTAAAACGGATAAACTCGCGCATATTAATTAACTTTAACTTCATTTCGACGTTGAGAGTTTCAGTTGATAAAAAAACCTGATAATTTCAGATCAATCTGGGTTTAAATGAGGGAGAATCCCCTCTCATTATCAGGTAGGTATAATATATAATAGACGATCCGCCTTTGTCTCCCATTTATTATTTCCGCTAATACTGATATTATTCTATACCTAAACAATATTAAGAAGGAACAGATTAGGAAAGTATTTTCGAAAATGTTATTCTTAAAATACATTAGGACTCTTAAACATGTACTAAGACCATTTCGCTAAAAGTTTTCCTCAACAGTCGTACTAATTTCAGTAAATTCACTCGACTACGTACAGGCTATATTGTATCTAATGTTAACAAATATTCTTCTAGATACTTGACATTAGTTAATTAAAACGATAAATGATTACTTATTTATGATTCTGAAACTAATAAACAACTTTTAATTTTCCAGTCCGGAGAAATCGACGACATGCAAGAACTGTTCGAGCTCCTAGAAATCAAGTCAGACGTTTGGAAATCAACAAAAGAACGCCAGCAAGCAGAAGAAAGAAACAGATCCTGCGACAGACAAAAAGCGAAAACCCTCAAAACGGATATTAACAGCAATGAAAGCAGCAAACACGACGCACCTTCAGGCTCTTCCCATTCAGAAAGCGATCGGGTAACACCAAGCGCGGGCTTCAGCAAAGACAAAGAAGAATTAAGTATAAAGAAAGAGAACTCGAGTAGTAATGATGAAAGGGATGAGGAAGAGCAGGAGGATAAGGAGTGCGGACGGCTGGCGGGGCGGCGGCGGAGCTCGTCCAATCCGGTCAACCTGTCCGTGGCCAGGACTGCGGAGAACGCAGGCAGTGAACACGAAGACTCACAGGACGTGGATGTGGAAACAGTCGCGGCGAAGGTAGTTATCATTTCTTGAAATCATCGCGAGCTTTTATATGGATACAATACAAACTTTATCAAAACGCTACATTACACGTTTTGCACTTAATTCAAATCATTACTACTTAATAAGGAATAAAGAACACTCATAAACCCTTATAGATAATTTGGTGCAGGTCGTGAAGAACTTGATAACTCGAGATGAATAGTTAAAGTTTGAACTTCAATCTGTCATAAATACAATTTATTTTCCTTTACCAAAATATCTCGTGTTATCAAGTTCTTCACGCCATGCACCGAATTATGCTAAATATGAAATTTTAAGGATTTCAGTTGTGATTCAATTAAACAGTTAAAAAAATAATTATTGAATGGCAACGGAAATACACTCACTTATTAGCCTTGCATATTTTTACATATCTTACTAAACTGCTATTTTATATATTTCAGAATGTAAACAGAAGAAGATCTACTTCATCCAGCCAAGAAGATCCACCGCCTGAAACCATGTACAGAAGACAATTACTTAGTGATCGATTAGGACGAGGGATTGAGAGGGCGAAGAGAAAGTCGCATTATATAGAACCGCCAGAGCTCGACTTACGGACTGTCAAACTAGAAGATTACGCGCACCTTAAACCTCCCGACGCAGATCTTATTTCTCTTGTGCAAACTTCACCGGAAAATTACGTTGTAACACCTCATCGAAAAAGACGACCCGGCTTCCACAACTCTCCCTCTCAAAACCCTCCCTTCGTCTCATTTCCACCAAGTTACTTAGAAGAGATGGCGCATCTGCGGTATACACAAGGTCCGGGCAGCGTGGCTGCGGTGGCAGCCGGCGCTCGTCTCGGTGCCTTGCACCCACTTAGCGCATCCGCGCCACCCTACCTTCCCGAAAGGAGCGTGACGCCTCCCGCAGCGGCGCACGACGATGCCCTGAAATACCGGCCTCCCAGCGCAGGATCGTGGGGGCCCTGGCTATGTCAGCCTCAGATGGGCGGAGAAGACCCTCCCTCCACGGAGCACGAACAGGGCTCCAGCAAACAAGCGCCAGTTCGGGAGTACCGCTGCGAGTATTGCGGCAAACAATTCGGTATGTCGTGGAATCTCAAGACTCATCTCCGAGTCCATACCGGCGAGAAACCTTTCGCCTGCCGGCTCTGTGTAGCTATGTTCAAGCAGAAAGCGCACCTGTTGAAGCACTTGTGTTCGGTCCATCGCAACGTGATATCGTCGAGCGATAACGACGGGCGGACCAACACGCCCGGAAGGTTCAACTGCTGTTTCTGTCAGCTAACGTTCGAAGCGTTGCCGGAACTAATCAGGCACTTGTCGGGCCCGCACAACAGCTTGCTTCTCAGCAAAAACCTGCACGAATGACGCACGCCCGCGTGACGCGGGCTTGCGCGTACCCATGGACTTTAAAACTTTTTCTCGACTCGAGAGATCAATTGTGATATGTGTTTAAGAAGGTTATAATTATAGGTGTAAGTAAGACATGTGATGTCGTAGAGCGATACTCGTGAAGCATTCGCAGGAGCTCGCTGCGGGTGTGATGCTGGTATAAATGTATAAAAAAATCACATGTTTGCCGCATGGGTCCAACATTTTATAATTTGTTTAAAAATTATAAACCGGGACCAATACCTTCCGAGATAGTATTTATTTGAAAGATGTATTTCATTAGAGTAAAGTTATTTAAAAGCCACCGACACATTAATTTCTTAAGAATAGAAAATAGACACGTATGTCAACGGAAAGTTGCGAAGTGTGAAAGGCCTAAAGTAACGTGAACTACCTCCTAATTTAAATCTGTAATCGAAGAGACGACTGGTGACGTTGGAAAGTGTTTATCATTGACTCGATGACGTCGTCACTGCCGCTCCGCCGGTCAATGATTCTAGTCAGAATTGGAACTAAGAATTAGTCAATCAGAGTCAAGGTTACTCACTTTATCGGAATATTTTGTACCTGAGTAGGTATTGAACGAAAATATATATCCGGCGCCTTTAATAAAATGTAGGTTTAACACCAAAACATTTATAATATACGTAATTCTAATAACTTGATCTGGTATCCCTCCTGTAAAACTGTTCACCACGAGTTCCAATGAATGCATCTGACTTGGCATTTCGCAGCTTTTTAACGACATCTTACAATCTCAACATTAGATATTACCATTTATGTATAATTTCTAAAGTAGAAGAAAAATGTGTTCGTATTAATTATATTTTTGTATAATGCCGTATCCTTCTATTCGTTTGTGCCGATTATTTGCTATGTGGATGAGCACCAAAGATTTGTGAAGCATTAGATCTTTTGGCGTCGATGTTACGGGCAAAATCCTTTTTTATATGTATAAATTTCGGATACTTGAGCCAAATTTACAAAGAAATTTTGGAAAACGCACAATTTCTCTAACTAAAATATTAATCTCTTAAAAAAATGGTATTTGCCCGTAATATACCCAATTAAGAGAAATTAAAGGGACCTGAAATGATTTTGATTTGTTATACTTAAGGTATAGGTACCAATTGAATAATCTCAAGAAGTATTGTTACTAACTTTATTCCTTACGAACATTTCCGTATTTCCACTACGGCCTTTTATACTAAGCTTGAATATCTTTCTATTTTTTATTATTTTTACTTCTTTAGCGTAATTGAAGCTTATCAGGCAATATTTCCAAATGAGTAATTTAATGTAACAATAGGTATTTTATCCTTATTGCGTTAATTATGTACGCTTCTTATCGAACACATTCGTGGCCAGTTGATATTAAAACTGTTTTGTTATAGTGAATACTTATTCCTTTATAGTTCTTCGTTATTTTGTCTACCGCTTTTAGAAGTCTGACCAGTATTTTAGGTTCTTTTTACACATCAGAAATGACAATAATTTTAACTTCACAGGTTTTTCACCCTCCATAAATATGTTTAAGAGCTGGATCAACGCTGGTTTTCCGTTGTAAAATAATACATTCTGTATTCTAAAAATACTCATTTTTTGTACGTTTACTATTTCTACGTAACGAAAATACGTAGTTATGTCTAATTGAAAGTAATTTCGATGTTTTTATTGTAAACGGTGTTGGTAGGTCACGATATTGCCAGTAAGCGCCGTTTTAATCTGGCCGTGACTCCTACTGTTAAGCATTTTCTAAATGGTGCCCTGTTAACCAATGCACGATGCATAATTTGCATGAAAACTTATTATTTTTAAAGTAATTGTACTTCGATGAAAACTAAAGTTACCAACGTGTTGTTCATAACGTAATTATAATGTAAAAATTGCTTTAATATCCTTTCGAACGTTACCTTTTGTTATACCTGATTTATTTTGTTTTTCTTCTATTTTGTTCTACGTCGAATAATTTTCTTAAAATAATTGGGAACAATTTAATGTTAAGCAATGTGATTTTGTGGTATTGTTAGATTATTCTTGTGATAATATCCTGTACTTGTTGTAGGTGGAGACAGGGAACGCCGTCTTCCATTGCGTTTTCCATTTGATTTAGTATAAAATACGATTAGGATAATTCGAAAGCATGACAAAAGTGGCAGTCCATTGCACCTTAAGTGTGCGATAAGTGAACAAATTAATCAAAAAGTCTTCAGTGGATACGTATACGTTGTGATATGTCGACGCTCGTCGAAGTTGCCTTAAATTTAGTAATAACAATGCAAACTTAGTAGCTCTGTATCGTTCTTGATGAACATTGATTCGAAATAATACCTTCTAAAAATACATGACGTTGTAAATAAGTAGATAATATATAATGTAAATACTAATTAGTTTTAAGTTTAATCAGGAAAAAAAAGCTTAACTTAAACTTTGTTGAAATTGATTATCTCTGTTAATTGTAAATTAAACGTTATTTTGTAAGTTTTCACATAGTGTACAATTTTTGTAGATACCCTACTATTTAGAACATTAACAATCTGTAAAAATGTGTTCTTACCGTAGTAAATTAAATAACGAGAATATTTTAGTTACACACGTGGGTGTCGGTTATTTCAGACCCTCAACAACAACCCAAACGAGCTATGATGTTACTGATTGATCATATAATTATAGGTAAGTATACTGAGTATGCCAAGGACCTAAAAGGATCACTTTTAGTTTCATCACATGAAAAATCCGGAATTATCCACGACGTTTTAAATTCAGAATCACCTAAACACACTATGATATACTTTATTACTGATTCACTTAGTGATTGTACTTTAATTTGGAGTTAATACGACGACACGAGCATAATTTGGCAAATCAACAGAAGAAGTTATGTTTTAGGCAGGTAAATAAAATATGCCTCCCTTTGTAGGATAGGCCACTGTTAGTGCTACCAAATAAATAATAAATATAATCATAAATAAGTATCTCGGTGTGTATAGTGCCAGGGTAACAGCAATAAGGTTGTTGCGGATAGGTATTATGAAAGTAATCACATTAAGAGGAAATGGAAGCTGCCTTTTTCTATACAAACGTATTCCCGTTTCCTACCTGAAAATTTTATACCTACAGTATTTACTTTGCCCATATCGATGTTGTGTTTTTTTGCTATTGTTTTGTTAACAAAACTAGAAGCCTTAAAAACTACGAAAATAGACAAATTTTAAATGTTTTCAGACACTCATCAATATTTCTTGTAATTAACAAAAAAAAACATAACCACATAACTTAACCTTTCTATTTTTTTTATATTTGTTTATTTTTGGTCGACGAAACAGGGGACAACGAAAACCCTGTTTTAACCAATTTTCGCAGGTATTATAGATGAAACTGCAGTTGTCCCTTTCTTAGATCTTGAAAAGCTCGAGGCCGTGCTAAGCACAGCAAACGTTTATTCAAATACCCATTTTTCTAAATGATTCCAGCTTCCATTTCCTCTTAAAGAGAAATTAAAGTTTTACACAACAACAACAGAGACCGCATCAAAAGCATCCAATAGATATAAGGCATGTATCTCAAAAGCTAAATATAGATGAAGTATCAGATTTTAAACTATTAGGCTTTACAATAGACACCCACCTAGATTGGAAAAGACACGTAGCACGAATTAAAACCAAATTATCATCACTTGTTTTTGCGTTAAGAATCCTAAAAATAAATACCAACGAACTCTGCGCACTCTCAGCGTACTATGGTTATGCTCACCCCTTGTTAACCTATGGTGTCTTACTTTGGGGACATAGCGTGGATGCACATGATGCATTTATAATGCAAAAAAAGTGCATCCGCATCATAGCCAATCTAAAAAAAACAACTAGCTGCAAACCTCATTTTAAGTCACTGCAAGTCTTAACTTTTCCTTCAATTTATATATTAGAATCCGCCAAATTTGTTCGTAAGCATATCCACCTATTTGAATTCAATAAAAATCCCCGCCGAAAACAAGATTTAGCCCTCCCAGAACCTAAAATAGAAATGTTTAAAAAAAGTCCTTATTACAGAACCGCCCAAATTTATAACAGTATACCCAATACCATCAGATCTGAAGAGAAATATACAGTATTTATAAATAAACTAAAACACCTACTCATAAATAAAGCATACTACTCTCTAAATGATTTTTTTGAAGACTAATTATTATCTACCAAAATACCCTCAAATACACAAAATAAAACTCTTCTTTCAAAAAGGCTCTCATTAACCGGTACTGCGAGTTGTTACTAGTCATAGGCATACCAGTAACAGTATGTAATTATAAAATGTAAAATTAGTAATATGAATAAGTATAGTAGTAAGAAAAGAATAGTAATAATTAATGTAAATTGCGACACCCTTCAGGGTTCATGTAACTTAAACTTATGTTTTGTTCATGAATGCAAATATAAACAATAAACAATAAACATACAGATAATCATTTATTGCATCTTAGTCCAAAAAGATAACACTTAATTCATAAACCTTGACAGTGGAGGTAAACAGCTAAAATGTGATGATACGAATTTAATAGAAGCACACATTAAAACAATGATTACATACAAAATATAACTACTTTAAGAATGTAACCGCGCCAGTGATATAGGTACCCTGCCTGAGGAGAGAGACAATTAGGATAAGAAAATGAGATTATTTCCTGGAATGAATTTTTTAATTTAGGCTGAACTGCAAAATTTAATTCTCTTGAATATTTACCTCATAAATTCCATCCAATATACCGTTTTCGAACTAAAAATTTACGATAACTTGTACTGTTACTTGGCTTTGAAAAGTAAATCTCAAGTCCTGGTATTGTGCCAATTCGTAATTCAGACATTTAGGATTAAATTAAGATATGTATTCAAACTTTCTAGGTATTTCCAGATTGCTAGGAATGAATGCCGCAAAAAGTTTATTTTGGATCACAATTTCTTGTCCTGTATAGACAGTTGTAATAATTTCGAAGCGTAATTAAACGTGTCATTTGTGTCATTCAACCTTATT
The DNA here is from genome assembly GCA_025490895.1 of Thaumatotibia leucotreta. Taxonomy (NCBI): domain Eukaryota; kingdom Metazoa; phylum Arthropoda; class Insecta; order Lepidoptera; family Tortricidae; genus Thaumatotibia; species Thaumatotibia leucotreta. Next base: position 7,386 of record JALPQI010016877.1, read on the forward strand.
AGCGAGCGCATTGTATATTACGTAGTAATTTATATCTTATCTCTGGTGCTGGTACAAAACCGGAAAAAACGCACTCCGATCGCTCCCCATTGTAATGTTGCACTAGATGACCGTGCTTGGTTATTTCGGTTTTAGAATTAAACAATCCCGCTCTCTTTAAACCGGCTATCAACTCGAGAAGACACTCGCATTGCCAGGGATTATTGTAGAAGGAAAATCCTTCAAAATGTGGATGATTTTTGAGCGCTGATGCAAAGTTCGTCGGCAATTGTGCCACATTGTTCCCACGTATCCACAACCAACGCAGCTTGTTATTTGTCGCGAACATAGTCTCAGATAAAGTCGTAATTTTATTATCACTTATATCCAAAAAGGACAATTCTGCTAAAGGTTTAAATAATTCTGGGTGCAAGTATTCAATTTTGTTTTTTGATAATTTCAGTTCCGATAATTTTATGGCGGCAGAGAAAGTTCCTGGATCATATATACCTGTGAGTAGGTTATCGTCTAAATGTAAAATGGTCAAACTAGGTAATGTATGCTCGCTGAAAACCGGCAAATTGCTCAATTTGTTGCTTGATAAATACAGGTGATCTAATTTCGGGACTGGTCTAAATGCAGATGGGTCTATTTGTGTAATATCGTTTATATTTAACCACATAACTTCCACGTTTGGGAGTCCGTCAAAGTGACTTTGTTTTATTTCTTTTAGGTGGCAATAAGATATGTCTAAACTGGTGGCATTGATGTCTAACGGGGTGGTGACCACTCTCTGGTATTTTAAGTCCAGGGTCTTACAGTTATTCCAAGTGACGAACTCTAAGTATACTCCGGTTGGTATCAACGTAGCCGCTAGAAGTACCACCAGCACCGAGGATGCCGTACCTGCATTACGGAGAAAAAACAAATTATAATATTCCTATCAAGCCATAGTTTTCACCTTTAAAATAGGTTTTCGAAAGGCAATCATCTGTAATATCTTTATCATGTAGGGCTCATGCATAAATCATGCGAAGTTTTTTCGGCTACTTTTTGATTTTGATTTTTTCGTGGACCCCCTTCCCCTATAGGACCTCGCGTGATTTATGCACAAGCCCATACACTAGTATGCGGGTTTTTTTTATATAGAATATACTAAAAACTGAATGATTTCAGAGTTTTCAAATATTTACACGATAGGTATAATCAGTGCTTGATAATGGAGACCTAGGGTCTCCGAAACATGTAGCGCCTATTGACTAAAATACACGTAAGTTTAACCATTTAATTATATTGCTGGTCCTAAATTGATAAAACTTACCCCGAGTTAAGCCTATACTGATAATCATTGTGGATCACTCAAATCGATAAATCCAATATTGGGTGAATTGAATTATTCACTGCATGAATAAACACAATTGAACAGATAATATTTTATTACTTGTGCCTGTTGTCTTTACTTCACAAAAGATACAGAGAGAATAACTGAAGACTTAAGACAAGTCGGAATTGTGAAGGTTTATCACAGGGTGATGACCCTATTTTAAAATTAAGTGCGTTCTCGATATAAACCAATAAATAAAGTAGGTATACGAATATTACATACTTAGGTACTTGATTAGATATTATAAATTTCACAAGTTTGTATGGAACAAATTATGTTATAAAATATTTAGATTTTTCTTTTTTAAGTGGCACTTACGTGAGTATTGCTTGCCCTAAGAGTATAAATAAATAAATAAATATCTTGGGGACATCTTACACAAATCAACCTAGTCCCACGGTAAGCTCAATTAAGGCTTGTGTTGTGGGTACCAGGCGACGATATATATAATAGATAGATACGTATAGATACTTAGATACATACACAGCCATGACCAAGGAACAAACATTTGTGATAAATAAATACACAAAGAATGCCCTCGCCGGGATCCGAACCCAGAACCTCCAGCTTCGTAGGCAGGGTCACTACCAACTAGGCTACAGAGGCTGACAGTAGTATGGTCAAATGCACCTACCCTTACAACAGTTGGCATATACTTACCCGAGAATTTTACCGGTACCGAGTGGCCGAGTGGTTTAGGCATCAGCCGCGAAAACGTGGGTTCGAGCCCCCCTCAGATGTTGCTCACCTAGGTATTTTTTCTTTGATATTATGACAACTAATCTTTAAATCAAATAAAGTAAATACACATGTTTAAATCATATTATAATTTTATTATGTTATATATGACTAATGGATGTAATATAAACCTATCAATCGTCAGTAGAGTCTCTTTAAAATCTCTCTCTGTAAACAAATCTAAAAACTTGCATTATTTCATAATCGCGTACTCTTAGAACACCATCTTGGTTTTACCACCAACTTGAAATTATTGATAGGTATTTATTATATTTATTTGTATTAACGTAAAAAGACATCTGCCATTGTATTTCACGATATGTGCCAAAGACGCCAAATACTTATATGGAAAGTCAGCCATATTTCTACTGACGATTGATATACATATTATACGATGTTGATATACAAACGTTACACAAAAGATCCCAATGGGTCGAAGTGTATCCGTAAGGGCCCCACTAATAAGATAAGATGATATACAAACTTATAAAATAGACAAGATTTATCTGTTCTTAATAAATTTTTCAGTTTCGTACGTAGGGGGGGCAACATTTGGAACTTGGTTCGCATTAGACCCTCAGACGTAGGTACGCAAACTCGTCGTAGTGTTAACCAACTAGCGAGAACATTGTATGTTCCGAAGTAACTTATATTTTTTCTGCGGTGCTGGTACGAATCCAGAAAAAACACACACCTTTCGCGTTCCATCGTAATGTCTGAAGAAGCCAAAGCCTGGGGAATATTCATAATCGTTGTAGGGTACTAGGCCCGCCGTCTTCACGCCCGCTATAAATTCAAGCAGGCACTCACAAAGCCATGGATTGTTAATGAAGGATAATTCACTCAAATCGAGATTCTTGAGCTGAGGCACGAAGTTTGCTGGCAATAGCGCTATATTGTTGTTTCGCAGCGATAAAAATTTTAGCTTTTTATTGTTTGCAAACATAGTTTCGTGTAAAGAAGCAATTTTATTATCGTATAAACCTAAATTGAATAATTCTTCTAAAGGTTTGAATACATCAGGGTGAAGGTATTCGATTTTGTTATGTGATAAATCTAAATGCCGTAGTCTTACGCATGTCGCAAATGTTCTTGCGTCGAATATTCCTATGAGTAGGTTTACTGTTATCCCTAAAAAAGTCAAGCGAGACAATGCATGCTTCTCAAAAACGGGTAATTCACGCAATTTGTTGCTTGACATTTCCAAGTAGCTTAATTTAGGGATTGATAGGAACGCAGACGGGTCCATTTGTGAAATATCATTGAAAGTCAACCACAGCACCTCCAAGTTTGGAAGGCCTTCAAAGTCGCTCTGCTTAATCTCGGTTAGTAAGCAGCGTTGAAGGTATATCGTAGTGGCATTGATGTCCACCGGAGTGGTCGCCAATCGTGTAAGAAAATGGACCTTCTTGCAACGATCCAAGGTGACGGCATCGTCTGTCCTGGCCTGCGGCAGTGTGACCACCAGCAATAGCATCAGCGCTGAGCCTACAATACATGAAAACAATTAACTTGGCAGTAAGGCCGTGGTCGTTTTGGCCCGCCGCTCGCGAAAATTAACACTCCCGAGCATTTCCAAGCACACCATTCGAAGGCCGCGGGCGGCGGGGCAAAACAAACACGGCCTTATGTCCTGGCCACGACATTGGGCTAAGGCGACCAGTGGCGAGCGAATCCATGAGTCGGAGCGGGAAGCCGATATGGGTACGAGAGGGAGCACCATACGTTTTCCGCTAAGCCGGTCGCCTTAGACCGATGTCGTTGGTCTAAGGCGACCGGCTTAGCGGAAAACCATACGTGCGAGAGGGAGTCGTGGCCGGGCCGTTAGGCCGTGGGTTTTCTGGCCGGCAACCGGCGACCGACGTGTTTCCGCCGCCGACGACGTTCGAATGTTTTGTTCGCGAATGTTTGAGGGTGGTTTCTGTCGGTCGAGGGTCACCGGCCAGAAAACCCATGGCCTTACAGTAAGTATCTTAGAAAATAATTTATTATACAATACAAAGTCAGTTTTACGTAAGTAGGTAATTTACATTAAGTTCTTATTACAGTTAAGTTAAAAGATACAGATTCGTACACAGTGCAAAAAATATGTAATGCACGTCCTTATAGCGGTAGTAATATGGTTTTGTATACATTACGGTACGGGCTGTACCTAATCATACACATAATAACGTACTTATGCATTTTCAGAAATACAAAAATATACGATTTGGTTATAAAATGGTGTACCTAAATATAATTGTGTAAATAGATTAAATCTACTCCATATCCTCAAACTCAGCATAATACAAGACTAGAGAAAAGCTTACCTATTTACGATTAATTTTACATCTCTAATTAATTAAACTTACTTGGAGTTAAGGTTAGATCCAACATCGTTCGGGGTAACACAGAAAACTATCTATTTAAGGTATTATTAATATCTTTGAACTCAAGGGAACATGTGTGTGCGGAGTTGCCTGGTTTCTGCACGAATGTCTCAACCGAGCTAAATAATATTATGAAATCTGCCAAAGTATCAGGAATTGCATTTATCTTACGGGTCAGCACCCGTATTTCAGATAAAAATCGTACAGATTTTACTTGGTATTTATTTACCTACGTCTTTCCAAATCTGCGAATTTAGCGATAAGGTCAAGCGAAGCAAATTCAACTTTAATAGTAGATTGTTCAACGAGGGACTAAAACAGGCCATTATGACACGAGATATTTATGGATGTAGTTCGAGTGTCATTATGGCTGTTTTAGTCCCTCGTTGAACAATCTACTTTTCACTTAGAATGCGAGGAAAAAATCTCAGTATTTATTAACAGAAAGAACAAGTAAGAAACAAAAAAATTATATGTTCTGCGATGTCAAAACTTCCGATTTCTTCGGAACATGGCCACTTGACGATAAGTTCGCAAACTTTATCAAGTTATATGGTTTAGTTGCAGTGTAGTTTTAAGCATGGAATATATGCTACAAGGTGATGACGGTTGATATTTCTTAGATTTTTCATCAAAATATGTCAGAAATACGCCTTCCATAAATGATGTTGGTACCTAATTAGCTTTCCAGTTTTCCAATCCATAAAAGTTTGATACGCTTTTGAATATTACACTAGATTTCGGCGGCAAAAGATTTTGCACCACCTCTTTTGCATTCTTCTTCATTCTGGAGTAAGGCGTTAATACTTCTTCATATTAACGCCATCATCGTAAATTATACGATTTGAACAATATTACTTATGGACAAAAACACAAAAAATAAGCAATCAAATTCGTTCCGCGTTTTAGTTTTTATCTGTATTCCTTTTTCGAAATATGACGCTTTAAATACTTGCATATTTAGCCAACGAATTGGAGCTAACTACAAACTATTTTGAAGCTAATTGGTTAAAACATAACATATGTAAGTAATAAATTGGATTCAATCTTAATCATATATTAACAAGTATTAAATATACATGTACCTATATTAAGAGAAAAAATCGATTTTCCTTAATATTTTTACACGATTGACATTTTGAGGTTTTTTCCAATGGCAATAATCGTTCGTTCAAAAATCATAAACACCAGAAATGGCTGTTTAGGGGTTTCCAAAGTCAATTTAAAAAAAGTTTAGAGGTTGTATCCACGGCATGCACAAAAGTGGTCCATACACAAGCACTGAAAATGGCGACTATCCTTTATTCTTGAACACCGTGAGTGTGGCTGTTTACAGGTTTCCAACGTCAATTAAAAAAAAATTACTTTAGTCCCTAGAGATTAATAAAGAGTTTTAGTCCCGATATGCAGGGATTAAAATAACATTTTAAGAGCATGAGAAGTGAAAAGTAGTTTTTCATCACACTTGCTGTCTAAGCGCGCCATTGCTTGCGCGCGTAGCGGTAGTAATAGAAAAGTGATATTCCCTAGGGAGTAATAGAAATGTCAGTACGTCATTTAATAATATTATGTCTTAAAACTTTTTTTTGTCTGCAAGTGTGATGAAAAACATTGTATGCATCACGGGCGGTAAGCGGAATACTAACTCGAGTCATAAAAGCCCTCCGCCTGACGGCGTCGGGCTTCTAACACTCTCGTTAGAAATTCCGTACTTACCTCCCTTGATGCACAATGTACTATAACTGTTCCCGGCATCAGAAGATCAAAATCGCACATCGGCATAATACACTTGACAATAAAACTTAAACTTGTATGTCAGACTTTGGAGTGGTATTAGATGGCTGAGATTGTGAGGTCGCTGTGATGCCAACGTCTTGCGTGATTACCTGATTCCGTCAAAAGCGATTGATAACCTTTCTGACTTTTTTCGTAAATAATCGTAAAATGCTCACTTAGATTAAATAAATAAATACCTAGAGATATTTATGTGCTTAAGTTTACCGTAATTAGCATCTGAGTCTACCCCTCTAAGCTATAGTTGTAGATGTTTAAGAATGACCTTTTGACAGTTTAAGGTGCATTCAGACCAAAAGAGCATTCGCTGTTCTATCCCCCGCTCTACGAAATCAACCAATCACGTTTTGTGTAACGATCGAATTTCGTGGAGTGGGGGGAAAGAATAGCGAATGCTCGTTTGGTCTGAATTCACCATTAGAAATGAGCCTTATATTAATATTATATATTATGACGTTAAGACTATCGGAAAAACGGTTAGGCACGTCCTCATATTAATAAGGATTGATCTGCGACCATATAGGTAACATGGAGGTCTAACGCCAGCTCAAAAATGCTCCCAATAACAGTTATTCAATTGTGTCAAGATGGGCAGGACATAGCGCTATTCGTGACACCGCGCATATTTCGGCGCAACATCTTTGACAAATATTTATAGAATATGGCCAATCAAATCTTTGATGGACCAATCACAACTAATTTTAAATGGCGGTTTAAGTTTTTATAGGTTGACATTGAAATTCATTACTGTGATGCATTGAAGAGGGGGTGACACTTGTCAACTAAAATTCAGGACCGTTTTTGAAACGCAATTTAGTATGGCGTGCGGCTTCCATGTTTTATTTGTTCGTAGGGTTTGATCTATAACTATCAAAAGTTCATTCTTATAAATCTGCAACTATAATGTAGCCTCTCGCATGATACGAAAAGTAGCTATTTAGCACTAATGTTTTAAAGTCCTGCCAATACATTTTACGTCGGTAACAAAAAATAAAAATACAACCAATCCGATGGTAAGCGGTAATCGGAGCCTATGGACGCTGAGAAACAGTAATATTGATAATTCTCACACGGCAAGGGATTTCTAGTGCCATTGGCCATTTATTTATTGAAGATAAATGATGGGCAGAGCAGCATCATCATAGTACCTACTTTTTTTTCTGTCCGAATGAATGGAAAGCCATCTTTAGCAATTCATAACGAGTAAGTAAGGCTAAGAATTAAATTGTTTGTCCCTTTCGCTCATAAAGACATATTGATAAGACCGAAAGACAAACAATACTTAGCGGCTTGCTAATTTAAGGGACGTTTATGCCCGCCTTCCACTGCGAGCTGAACGGACTCATTAATGGCTCCGTTTCACGTTCATCGCTGCCCAAGTGCTAGTATGCAGTTGACGGCTGTAAGTCACTCCAGCGGTGTAAGTTAAACGGAGCCATTAATGAGTCCGTTTCGCTCGCAGTGGAAGGCGGACATTATGAATAAGGGGGTCAATATGTATTATACCCAGTAGCGTGTCTCTCTGTGTGTCACTCTTTTTAATAAGTGCGACAAAGACAGTTGCCTTTCTTTTGGGACTGAGCGTTTGCGATGGCAATGATGGCATCTTGGCTACGCACCCTGTCACCGAAAAGTATCCGACACTACTTATGCCATGACTTGTATTATATAAGTTATATTACAAAAACCGGCCAAGAGCATGTCGGGCCATGCTCAGTGTAGGGTTCCGTAGTTATTCAAACCGCTGGGTCGATTATGTTCAAAATAGTTTTATTTTAAAGTATTCTATAAGCCCCGTTCACGATTTTTTTTCATATTTTTTGGACCTACCTACGGATCAAAAGTTAGAGGGAGGGGGACTCAATTTTTTTCTTCTGGAACGATTATCTCCGAAAATATTGACTTTAGAAAAAAAGTTTCTTGAAAGAACCTTATTCTTTTTAAGAGACCTGTTCAATCATACCCTACACTATACGATTACAGCCAATAAAAATCATCTCCACTTCATCAGTTGGGGAGGTACCCGAAAAAATCAATTTTTCTAGTTTTTAGTGTACAACTTTGTTGCCATGATTAATATGTATACCTGTACCAAATTGCAGATTTCTATTACTAACGGCCACCGAGCTATGCTGCGGATAGACGGACAGGGGGACAGACCACTGACGAAACTTTTTGCTATTTTGGCTACGAAACCCTAAAAACAGCAATGGAATATTGTGCATTACGTCGAGGGTTGGAAATAGAACATTTCTATCGATAGCCGAGTTACCTAGAATACCGAGTTACCGCCCTAAATCTTATTAAATGTAACGTCACACAGCTTAGAAGCCACCCAAGCCGGCACAGTGCCCGGCATTGCCGTCAGTGTCTGACCTATTCCATTCACGCCGAGAGACCTAAGTAACCGGGTAAGAATCTAGATAGATGTTTATTTCAATATTTTAAAATATCTATTGTCTTTTGTATCAATTTTGACGATTGATAATAGAGACGTAACTAAAGACCGTAGAGCTGGTGACTTCCTCACACAGCGAGGAAATGCCGCCAGCATCCTCGGTACAATGCCACAAGGGCCAATCTCAGATACAGGTTAGGTTAAGTAGATTAGTTAGATTTAACCTTAAACGGAATAATAATATAATTTTCTGTTCTGTGCTAATTACCACCACCCTATGTGTTAGTTTTTGTAATTTCTGCGTAATCGCGCTCAGGCCTGCTACCGCGAACACTGAAATTCGTAATCGGGGATTTGTTTTGTCACTTCATCGAAGGCGTCATTTGAGTGCCAGAGAAAAATCTTCGAAAGAACGTAGCATTTACAGTAGGTATATAATATTTGTCATGAGAGCCCAGAGAGCCCTTTAAAAAATCAATACGATAAGCATTTGGTAAAAGGGCCGATTCTCTATGCAAACACGGCTACGCTCTTTACGAATGATAAATTATATTATAAAAATAAATTGATATTATAAATTTCAGTTTGTGTGGAATAGCAGTTATTTGTTATACAAGAATGCAAAGTTGTATGAAAGTTGTAATTTACTCGCGAGTATGAAAATGAAACACGAGCAAAGCGAGTGGTTCTAAAATAGAATCCTGAGCGTAGCAAGTGTTGTAACATACGAGATGTAAAATACCTTTGCACGGGTAACACAAAACTTTTCTCTTCACTATAGCGAGGAAACCGGCAATCTGGCATCTCGGCTACGCAGCCTACGCCATTACATTAGAGTGCCAGAGAAAAATCTTCGAAATTTCCGTGTTGCGGTAGCAGGCCTGAAATGCGTAGGTATATTATGTAATATAATAAAGATGTACAATTAAGCTTTCGTTGGAGTAACAGTTATAATTAGTTCAAATGCATTACAAGTCTTATCCAAATGAATCTACTATTAAATATTCGATTTTAGGGTCTAATCACGCGTTTTCAGGAAATACCTTAGAAGTCCTAAAACAACAAGGTTTCCATGGATAACAGGTATAGTGATAATACTAATAATGATAACCTCTGTTTATTTATTTATTTAATCTTTATTGCACAAAAGAAAAAAACTTAACGTACAAAAGGCGGACTTAATGCCATAAGGCATTCTCTACCAGTCAACCTTTAGCCAAAGCAAAGAGATTGATTTTCTATCTAGTTATTCGATATTATTGTACCTATGATATTATATTTGAAGGGTCCACGGAAAGAACATGTCTAGTCAATTCAAATTACAGAAGGAAAAACCACCTTACTTTTAACAGAATGAGGTGTGAATTTGACTTGATTTTTTTAAGCACTGGACATGTTTTTTCCTTGGACCCTTCATTTTATTATTATTATTTTGTTATTTGACATAATTTTAATTCAAAAATTTACAATTTCGTCCCACAAAACTGTTACAACAGTTTGACTGTGGGAGCGACGTCTCTTAATTAATTGTTTTGATTATTTAGTATGTTCAATGGGGTATTGAACTATTTAGCCACTTTGACTGTTACGATGTATTTAATACTGACTGTTAGGCAGGAATTTTAAGGAAAACACACAAACAATTCCCTGCCAAAACAAGCAACAAAAAATCCAATAAACCTCAAAAAAATACTACCATTTCTAAAACTTGTTGTAGTGCCCGAACTGATTGACTACATCAGAATATATAGAAGAAAGAATAGACTTGAATCTAAAATCAGGGACCGGAACCGTTATTTTACAAAAACCTCGAAATAGCCCAACAATTTAAAATGTTTTATACTCTTTACGTACTACTCAATAATTTATGTAATTTATAACATCATATTTTTAAATTACTTCAGTAACTTAGAATTTATATACAAAAGAACGAAACTGTTCTTTTTGTTTGAAGAAAATAACGATTCCGGTCCCTGTCTAAAATTATCACATTCCCAAACTTATTAAGAATGAAACTTATTTAGCTACCTATTGTAACCCTGTATTGTTTTTCTCTCCCTCTACAACAACAAAAACATGGTTATGTACCTACATAAATATAAAAACAGGTCATAGAAGCCTGAGCCTCGTTTCTTACCCCATCCTGTACGACGCAACCATAATTAGACGTGCTCATACAAAGTGAATTGCAAAAACAAGCTAGCCAAGCAATTTACCCTTACTGGGCTCTGGAGTTAAAAATAGACAGGAAAGATAGAAAATAAAAAACAACTAAGACGGGCCGGGAACCGGTAGGCAGATGGCTATGTGCGCTGCATCTTTTTGCTTTCTGGATGGGAACATTCCAGAGCCTCTATGTAAAGATCATTAGCCAAGGAGATAATTAGAAATGGATAATTTATTTTCATATATTTTCAGGCCCATAGCTATACACGCCTTACAAACTAACAATTATACTTACCTAGAAATTATTGATTTAGTTAAACTTATTTTGGCGGCACACAAATCTTTGCCTGTTGTGTTCCTCTGTGAATTATCGTTTATTTTTAAACATGTTTTCTTTTTTGTTAAGGTGTGCAATAAAGAGTATTCTATTCTATTCTATTCTTTGTAGCAGGCTCTGTATCACGCTTGAAGGGTAGCTTCGAAAAACGTAAATTTCGAGTATCTGTTATGTCCGCCTTTCACTGCGAGCGGAACGCACTCATTAATGTCTCGGTTTAACTTACACGGCTGGTGTGACTTACAGCTGTCAACTACATACTAGCACTTGGCCAGCGATGAACGTGGAACGGAGCCATTAATGAGTCCGTTCCGCTTGCAGTGGAGGGCGGGCATTAAGGTGCGTTCAAACCAACAGAGCATTCGCTGTTCTAACCCCCCACTCTACGAAATTCGATCGCTACACAAAACGTGATTGGTTGATTTCGTAGAACGGGGGATAGAACAGCGAATGCTCTTTTGGTTTGAACGCACCTTTAGCCTATCGCGAGCCACGATCGACTTATTGCCTCACTGTCACACTTACGTACGTATTCACTATTGCGAGAGAGAGGCACGTCAGTCGTGGTTCACGGTAGGTGCTCTGTGCCTGTCACGTCAGTGAAGCCTTCGTTGTACTGAAAAGTACAGAAGCTCGATATTTACGAGTGGCCTACTACCGCAAAAATCGAAATTAGGAAATTTCGAGGATTTTTCCCTGTTACTCAAACTAAGGCGTCATTGGAGTGAGAGAGACAAATCCTCGAAATTTATGAATTTCGTTTTCCGCGGTAGGGCCGTTGATCCGGCGTAGTAGTATGTATTTGACATGTCACCCCGATACCGCTGACACACCACACCTTTTGGCCAAAAGTCTACTGTGTTCGCTATATTCTCATGCAGATGGGTAGGTACGCGTGTCACAAAAGAGTTGAAGTACACCTAATTGCCCGATGTTTCAAAATATTGATATTTTAAATTAAATTTGATAGCACCATTTCCTCGTAATATATCGCCGCTGATATTGCTGGTAAGTTGAGCACTTGAGCAAGGAAGCTGCCGGCACATCGGTCACCGTCACTTCAAAGATTTTTTAATGTGGAACCGATGGTGCGATGTTCTCTGCAACACTACGTAATAGAGAATAGTAAAAAAAACATAGCTTCAATAAAGCCAAGTACCTACGTGATGTCCAAACACGATGTAAAAAATACTTGCTCTAACTTGAGTAGCTACTTAACAGACAATAGTCTCTGCTCGTAAACTTATATTACATTTGAAATAAAACTATGAAAACGGATAAACTCGCGTATATCAACTAATTTTAACTTCATTCCGACGTTTCGAACACTTTACAGGGGTCGTGGTCTGCGGATGACTGACAAAAAAAATATATTACATTATTTAATGCGACGCAAAAATTCCAATAAAAAAATAGCAAAAAGTAAAACAAATACAAAATAAAAATTAATAGCAATTTCCTAAAAACCACAAACAATACAAGAACAATTATTTCAACTCTTCGACTTTAATGTGAATGCACATTTAGATTAAAATTGGGCATTCATGCATTGTATTCTTCTAGTAAACAACAATAATATGATTGTTACCAAGTAGGTACCTAAATGATAAAAACGAGCGCTGCAACTGCGCATTTCCCTTAAAAGACATCAACGCGTTACATCTCGTTTCGAATAAACTTTTTTTTTTTTTTTTTTCTTATCTAGCTTTTTTTTAAGGAACCTTTGTCTGAAAAAACATGTCGGCTCCGTTAGGCCTCTTCATTTAAACAATAAATATGAGATTACAATAGCTAATATAAAAACTAATATAGAAAAAGAGAACAACTAACGGGCATAATTATTTTCGAGCGCCCCAGACGTCACACTAATCCGGCCACACCTCTGTGGAGGTAGCTAGAAAGCTCGACATATTTTTGGCTGCTATGGTAGAAATACGAAGGCACTAGAACCAAGAATAGCACCAAAATAGCCACTGCCACAAAGGCGTACCCAGATCCATGAAGCCCCGAAACACTTGAAGAGCCACTAACAAATATAATATCTACCAGGTCAATTTACATTTAAAAAGGTGTAAACAAATTTAGCTGCATTTGATGTAGGCTCCGCCAATATTGCCTGGAAGATCCCAACATCAAAGTTGGAAAAACCCCAGGTCTTATATAGCTGCTCCCTTTTACCTCGAGTCTTGACACACTCCATCAAAAAGTGATGCACATCGTCGACAGCATCGCATTCTTGGCAGTTAGGCGATCCTGTCTTTTTCATTAAATGTGCTAACTTATTCGTGGGTACGTGTCCGGATCGAAGCCTGTGGGCACGGACGATATCTGTCCGGCCGAGTTCTCCTTCCCACCAAGGTATTCGGGGGGGTTCGCACTGTATGGTCAAGACCAGAGATAAAGGTATCTGGTACAAGTACCAGATACCTTTATCTCTGGATCTGAGGTTAAAATATTCCTTCCAATGACCATACAGTACGCCTTTATACCGAGCATCAACCTCTGAAAAATCCGGAGCAACATCAAGGACAGCTCCGTCAGACGCTGCCGTCGCAGCTAGACGGTCAGCCTCCTCGTTGCCTGCCAGGCCAATATGTGACGGAACCCACTGCACCTTGAGGCACCTTCCTATGCTCTGCAAGTTCCTAATTCGGTTTAGAATGTCGTAGGCTACAGAAAGGCATCGCTCACCTAAAGCGCACCGGTTTAAATGCTGGATGGAGCTTTTGCTGTCCGTGAGGATCACAACATTACGATAATTTTGGCTTTCTATGTATACCAGGGCTTGAAGCATCGCACAAAGTTCCGCCGTCATTATTGACACTGAAGCCAAGATTTTAAATTGTGTCTTTTTATCCCGATATGGATCGAAAAAAGCAGCCCCTATTTTTTTATCACATTTCGAGCCATCTGTAAATATTCTGTAAAAAAAAATTATATTTTCTGTCTAATTCCCGAATTACATCCATACGGAGGGCATTAATATCGTAAGTTCGTTTTGCACAAGTAACACATTCTAAGTTACTGTAGAGAACTCCTTGTAACTCAAATTTAGACATCCAAATGTCTGATCGAAACATTGGTAGTGGGAAAGATGAGCAAATGTGTTCTCCAGACACTTTCTCGAAGACTTCCGCTAATAGTGGTATTTTTCTCGTTTTGGTCCAGTAACCTCTTTGACACGAGGCCGCCAACTCCTGAATCGCATCGACCGTGGCATTGCTTGACCAGGACAATGATTTTAGGCAAAACCTATTTGCCAGAAACCATCTACGTAAATGCAATGGTACAATACATAATTCACTTTCCATGACATGGATAGGTGTAGATCTGATAAAGCCTCCGGTGACCCTTAAGGCTTGATTCTGTACCTTCTGCAGTTTATAAAGGTGTCTGCCAGCACTGTTATGAAAGAGAGCACTTGCGTAGTCCAGCCTGCTTCTGATCAGAGAGATGTATAATCTTCGTAGGTGTTTGGGGTGTATTCCCCAGGATGCGCCAGCTAATGTTTTCAGAATGATAATATATTTTTGAGTTTTTTCTACCACATAATTGATATGGCTTCCCCATCGTAGATGTTGGTCGAACCATACACCTAGATATTTCATAGACTTATCAGAATCCAGTTGATGACCCCTTATGAATAAACTTATTTGCTGATTTTTATCACCTTTACTGAATAAGCAGAATTTTGACTTACTAGCTGAGATATCAAGTCCTAAACTATCTAGAGTATCTATCATCACATTCAAACTTTCCTGCATCAAGCGGACACTGTCTTGTATACTCTTTCTTCTAACATACAAAACAAAGTCATCCGCGTATTGGGAAATTGATATGTTAACTATTTCATTACAAATCTGATATGTGGCGATATTAAATAAAAGAGGGGAAAGAGGATCCCCTTGGGCCAGGCCTCTGTCAGTCCAGCGTACCATAGAGAGGCCGACACCTTGATCTTGTAATATTAGATGTCTTTCACTCAAGAAAGCCCATAAATATCTGCAGTAGTTCGCCCCGATTCCTAAACTATCCAGAATATTTACCACTTTTAAAACCGAAACATTGTTGTATGCGCCTTCGATGTCTAAGAAGCACGCTAGAGTGCAAATGTTTTTAGCAAATCCCACTTGGATGTGAGATACTAAACGAGTTAGACAATCCATGCATGATTGTCCTTTCCTAAAACCTACAGTATGCCTTGATAGAATTTGATTTCTCTCCACAAACCACTCCATTCGTCTGGCTAGCATTGTATGGAATATCTTGCATACACAAGATATAAGAGAAATGGGTCTTAACTTGGAATTATTATCATTCATCTGACTTGGCTTAGGAATAGGTACAACCTGAATAACACGCCACTGTTTAGGCAATTCGCCTGACGAAAAGATTAAGTTGTATAATTTTAGCAAAAATAACAAAGCATTATCTGGTAAATTATATAGCATATCATACGTTATTCCATCTATACCTGGGGCAGAGTTTTTCTTTTTTAAGCATCTAATTAGTTCTTCCAAAGAAAATTCAGTTTCTAGATCGATGTTCGCAGAATTAAATGTCGGAGTCTCGGGCCGTACAAAATCAGGCGTAAGCGAACACAATAGCTCCACCTTTTTTTCCTCGGATGCGGCATCGTTCAGTCGTTTGTACCCTTTCATCCATCTCATACGATTCCACATGTCAGAAGCAGAAGTAGTTTCATCTATACTTCGACAGAAGTCCTGCCAACACGAACGCTTTGCATTACGAATACGTCGCTGAGCATCAGCAGTCTTATTTTTTAATATTCTCAGGTTGTCGGGGGTTGGATTTCGTCTGAATTTAACGAGAGCTAGACGTCTTTGAGCTACAGCGAGAGACAAAGAAGTGTTCCAGTAGCGTTTGGGCTTGAAATTTCGTGTTGGATCAGTACATAATTTGGTAACAGGAATATTCATTGTTAGCGCCTTATTAACACCGGACTCCAAAACATTATACATTTCTTGAACATTGTTTTGGATAGTAATAGAGTTGTCAGAAAAATATTGTTCTAAACAGTCCCTATAACCTGACCAATCGGCTTTTTTGAAGTTAAATTTTTGTTTGTAGTGTGTTTTATTACAATAATCTAAACTAATTTTGATAATTAGATGGTCACTTCCTAAGTGTTCATTAGTGACATCCCAAATAAAATCCATAGCAATATCAGTGGAACAAAATGTGATGTCAGGAGAAGATTCTTGGAGTGACCCATTAACAAACTTAATTCTCGTCATCTTTCCATTATTGAGAGGAATGAAGTCGTGTTCAAGTGCGGAGTCTAGTAACTGTACTCCTCTAGAATCACACTTGTAAGACCAATTAGTATGATGTGCATTAAAATCACCCGCTATTAAGGTTTTGCCGGAGAACAAAGTAAATATGGAATCCCAGTCTAGCTGAGTCGTCCGAACTGATGACGGGCAATACAAAGATAAAATGTAATTTAACGAGACACAATTTAAAATCTTAACACAGATTATCTCAATACCAGAGTTATTTAATGCAACATGAAATGGATGTACCTTGATTGAATTGTGAGTAAGCACGGCGACACCTCCGTACGAAGAGTCCGGTCTATCTTTACGAAATATGTTGTATGAGTTTATGCTGAGTGTTGAATTGTGGTCTAACCAAGTTTCACTAATTATAGCAACATGGACTTTTTCTCTATTTAGAAGAGTTCCGAGTTCTGATAGCTTGGGCCGAATACTTTGCGAATTCCATTGTATAATATTCAGTAAAGATTTGTTAACCGGGCTAGCCATCTACATTTTTAAATAATAATTTTAAAAAATCTGCCATTTTGAAATACCTCTTAAGTAGAACTAAACATTCTTCAACTATAGTTTTTAGAGTGAGACACAACTTATCTGGCCATTTTTCGCTGGACAGGAGAATGTTCTTAATTTTATCAACCATATGATTAAAGTCCATACATCCTTGCTGGTCTTCTGAAGTATGCCCTGCCGTTGTAGTCGAAAGTTTTTGAGTTGGTACTTCGGTTTCTTTGACGCGCTTCTCCTTCAGATTCCTTTGCATATCTTGATATGTATTGTTCTCTGGGTGCATATTATTAACAGACTCTTGTAGTAGACGCTGGTTTGTACTATTGTCAATCTTCTTATTGACCACTATTTTCGATGCAACGGCGTCTCTATATGACTTTATTTGGGTAACTGGTTTTGGAGAAGGTGGCGTTTCCTGGATCCAAGAGTGTACAATCGGAGTTTTCTTATTTTGTGAATGTAATCGTAAGGCTTTTCTATACGTACACCCTTCAGCAGCCATTATCTGTCGAATTCCTTTTTCTTTTACGTAGGCTGGGCAAGATTTGTTTAAGGCCATATGAGCACCTTTGCAATTTAAGCATTTAAAATCAGTCGTCAAGCAGTTGACATGTTCTCCTCCACATTTAGGACAGATAGTTTTACCGATTGGGCAAGATCTGCTTAGGTGTCCAAATTTCCAGCATCTAGAGCATTGAGTCACTGGGAAGTTATAGGGGTGAATCTTAAAACGACATCCATAAGCGTAAATATACATCGGTAAGGTTGTACCTTTAAAACATAAACGAATAGCCTCAGACTTAACCCACCTGCCGTCACTGTCCAAGCGGTTCAATCTACGTACTGATAAAATATCTTCTGTACACTCAATTTCTCCCAGCAACTCTTTCTCATCAATTTCTAATTCCATTCCTTTCACAACTCCATAAGAGCAACATGCCGTATTCGACCGGTATGTATGGGTATCCTCGTCATTAAACTCCTTGGAAGTTACAAGTTTCTCAGCTTCTTCCTTCGAATTTAACTGAATAAGCACTTTATGGGAACTCATGTATTTTATCTTCAAAATACCTGTGATATATTTTTGTTGTAGCAACTTAGCCAGTTTGAATTGTTTCGGAAGTTCCTTTCTTGAAACTATACAAACTTCGAAATTCTGGTCTGCCTCAGAATTTGTCTTATGCTCAACATTACTTTTTCTCGCCGCGCGAGATTTCTTTGGTCTCTTCCTTACAGTGAAAAAGCTAGAGTTCGATTCACAACTTTCGCCACTAAGCTCACCTTCAGCCACCATCATTGCCTTGTCCAGGTATCTCCGCACGTTGGACATTACGTCGTCGTCCAGCGTAGATGCCGCCAGGACGGATTTACCACGGCGGGATCTCGTTGTAACCCACGACGGCATCTCATTTTGTATCTGGCCGCAGTCAATATTTGTGGATTCTAGGGACCCATTTCCTTGACTGGATTCACTCATTTCGCATATAGGCACAAGTTTTGTCGCTCTTTATTTATATTTAAATAGGCAAAATTATTTATTCATGTATGACATTTACCTTGACAGTTCAGTTTCGAATAAACTTACACGCTCGTTTCCGTTCTTAACTTATGCCACAGAAGATCATAAGAAACCATATCAAAGGCTTTGGATAAGTCCAAGAAACAAGCGTATACCGGCGTCTTGCGATCCGTATAATACCGGACAGTATGCTTGAGACTTAAAATCGCTGTATCCGTCGATAGACCAGGCTGAAAACCAAACTGAGCATCATGCAGTTGGACGAACTTACTCAGCTGTCGATCAAGCAGACTGTCCAGTACCTTGGCAACTGTAGTAGCCAATGATATGGGTCTGTAGTTAGAACTATCCGAATGATCACCAGTTTTATTTTTGACTATTGGTACCACCACCGTCCTCATGCAATCGTCCGGCAGATAAGAATGCCTAACACAGAGTGTGTAGAACGTTGATAATAAACGTGGCAGTTGGGGCCCGGCATACTTAAGGTGCTCGATACTTATACTATCGTGACCCGGGGACTCGTTTAAGCACTCGTTGACAGCTAATTTCAAAAGCAGATGACGTCGCTGCCATATCAACAATAACAAATGTTCGTACCTACATTGCTGCTCCGATAATCTTAAAAAAATTCTGTGGGGTCATAATTAAGAGTAACTTAAAAAAAAACCTTGTAATCCATGATTACACTAATGAATCCTATGCCTGGTTTAATTGATCGCCCCTATTAGATTTACACACTGTATAAGGAATCAAAAGAAATAGTCGATTTTTAACTCAATCTGTCAAAGTATGACATGTTTATCGTAAATATTGATGTAAGAATTTAGTTTTATCTACAGCTGCAGTTTGGCAACTTTCAATGTAAACTCGCAATTGCAAGCGAAATTCTAATTGTGCCATTAACAATGTGTTTTTTTTTCGAATAAACTTAAAACACATTGTTTTTTTATTGACACAATACATGATATACATAATCCCAATACACATGTTGCAATCACAAAATCCTAGCACGCAGACGCTATCGTTCCCATCGCATGGAGGCATTCTGCAGCGCCCAGCCCAGTTTTGCTAATCAAGTTATTCTTCATTCTGCGTGCGCGCTGATACGATCGGTGCAACAATAAAACCACACTGTAGGTTGTGGTTCTAATAGTATAATTGTATTGTGGGTAAAAATATTTATTATAGCAACTATATAGTAAAAGGGTTATGTTATGACTATAGTTTTTTATTACAAATGGCCATATGACACTCCGGCGTTTATGTTTCAGTAATTTCCCAAGTTTCAGAAAAGGTTAGGATAACTTAAAAAAAAACCGGCCAAGAGCATGTCGGGCCATGCTCAGTGTAGGGTTCCGTAGTTACTCAAAAACGGTTGGGCCGATTATGTTCGAAATAGTTTTATTTTAAAGTATTCCATAAGCTCACTATTCATGATTTTTTTCATATTTTTTGGATACTGCAGATCAAAAGTTAGAGGTGTAAGGACACAATTTTTTTTCTTCTGGAGCGATTATCTCCGAAAATATGGACTTTCGAAAAAACTTTCTTTTAAGACCCTTATTCTTTTTAAGAGACCTATCTATAGGATTACCTATACCCACACTATAGGATTACAGTAAATAAAAAAAAATATCCCCACTTCACCAGTTGAGGAGGTACCTGAATAAAATGTTTTTTTTTAGTTTTTATTGTACCACTTTGTTGGCATGATTAATATGTATACCTGTACCAAATTGCAGATAAATCTAGTATTAACGGCCACTGAGCTATGCTGCGGACAGACGGACAGACGGACATGGCGAAACTATAAGGGTTCCGTTTTTGGCATATTGGCTACTTTTTGAAAACTGCTCTCTACCCGACTTCAGGTGCTATTAATAGATGGTCCTCTTATCCCTAATTCGTAGTAAGTAGCTGCATGAGTTCTAATTAAAAAAAAATGGCAATATGTATTCAAATTTTATAGACGATCATAAACATAATGGGGCTCTACAGAACTTTTAAGATATACTAATAACAAAATGGATCAAGTCATGAAATTTACTTAATTAGTTCTGAAAACTCAAGTTTCACCTGCAGCCCTAAACCAGTACCCGTGGGCAACGCGGGCGCATTCACATTAGCCCTCGGCAAACATGTAAAATGCAAACAAAGCAAAAGCCATTAACACACACACGTAACCTAACAAGGACTGCAAAATTCACTATTCTCCGTCCGTACCAACGGGCATAATAAATCAACCTAGCTTACTAGATAAGGTTCTATTTAGAGGGGTGCTTGCAGACCGGTTCCCGGCTGCGAGGGTATATAAGCGAGGGCTGGACGTCCAGAGCCCATTCCCGGACAGCTCCCTGAAGAGACACCATGTGGAGGCTGTGCTTGTTGGCTCTGATCGCGACTGCGTCGGCGCAGATCCCCTCACTAGGATGGTGCCCCGATTATCAAGTAAGTGCACATGCTATTACTTTAGGAGGAATTATTATGAACATTTATCCGAGCGTTTCAACCGCCGCGACTTCGGCAGCCTTATCTCACACGAATCCCGTGAGAGATGCAAGAACTTTTGGATATATTGGTAGACGTAGTTGACAACTACCAAGATATCCAAAAAAATTATGAGATACAAACGAAAATAGGGTAATAATGTTGCCACCGAAGTCAAGGCGATTGAAACGCTCGGAGAAATGCTCTCTTATTGTTTTTAAAGGATGTTTCTAATGTTCGAATTGTAGAAGTGTCGCGTAGTTGGAGAATAATTAATTATGTAATTGTTGAATAAATAAATCGATATGAAGATGCATACCTATTAACAAGGCGTTAATAAGTAAGTGATTAGGATATAAAAGTAGTGATGGTAAAGTTGACGATTTCCATTGTAAAAATCGGGAGAATCTAAAGAAGTGGTCTTGGTAGCTTTAAAATATGGTGAGGACAACTTGGGTAAAATATGTAGACTTGGTCCGAATATAAACTAGGTGTCGGTAATTTAAGTTTGAAGTCCCGATTTTTCGTAAGCAATGTGGTCTTGTAATCATTTTAAAATGTTGCACCCAAATTGCCAAAGCACTGCAAAAAATTCAGTATGTTTAAAATACTTCATCTTCTACATTTTATGAAATTTACATGTGCCTTAAGTTCTAAACACGTAGTTTCGTGTATGACAAGGTATACTTTTGTTCACCTCAGCACTACCTATTTGGAATGACGTCCAATCATCATGTAACCATCACTTTTTTCGCGACATTTTACTGATCATTTGCGTTTTATATACCTAATACCTAACCAGCATCATTGTTTCAAAAATAAGAGCGTTTTCTAAAACTCAGGCAGCTCCTGTGAACGTACCTATAGCCAACATTCACCCCTTATCC
This sequence comes from Thaumatotibia leucotreta, assembly GCA_025490895.1. Taxonomy (NCBI): domain Eukaryota; kingdom Metazoa; phylum Arthropoda; class Insecta; order Lepidoptera; family Tortricidae; genus Thaumatotibia; species Thaumatotibia leucotreta. The sequence goes on from JALPQI010016877.1 coordinate 29,257, forward strand.
TCAATTGCCATGAATTGTTGCTTCATAAAATCTGAATCGTGTCAAGTATCCCATTGATTTACGAATCTCCTCTGACGAATAGATGATATCATAACCCCGTAATATGTTTCTAGAAATATTTATATCCTTAACGCCACAACATATATTCACTTTACCTTAAATTGGCGAATTAAAAAAAATCTGGCATCCTACACTGTCGTATAAACTATAAAGCAAAACATTACTTATGCCTTTAAAAAATACAAAAAGAGGTTCGAAAAACATGTGCGTGGAAATGTATATTGCCAGTTTAAAGGTTTTAAAATAAAATTATTTGATTCACATCGCTCATATTTTATGTCGATGATTGTTCATATTCTACCTCATATTTGATTAACATTTTAAGATCGTCAATTTAGTACCTTTGAACCTCAGACTTACCTTACCTTTATCCAACCTTGACTCATCATTACAGTACTTATATAACCTGCGCAGGAGCACTGGCCACGGACAGCGACCGGTCCTCGGTCACTGCACTGGGGTGGGCTTTCAATTTCATGCACTTTCGATTTCATTACTAAATGCGCGAGAGCAAGCTTTTGGCTTGGGGTGGTTAATATGTCACTAATGTACTTAACTGCTTTTTATTAAGGTTCTTCTTCATTTAAATTTGAAAAGATCAAGTGGGAATTAAGGTGGTTATATTTTAATCGTATCCTTTCCTTTTGTTTCATCTTGTCCACTGGGCAATGTTAATAGCTTGTATAAATCTATGCAACAATTTAATTGCTTAGTTTTGTTAGACTGGGGAATCTAAATGTACCGTTAGTTGTTTTATCCCAAAAAATCCTTAACTTTAGGTTTTGCTAAACAAAATACCAGAAGGAACCTAAACGTAACAATCACCCACTAAATATTTAAATTTGAAATAATTCCACCTGGATATAGATGTGACTATGACAGATCTTTATTCACACGTAGATAAAGTTCACTACCTCTAGATTAATAGAAAGATATTGCGGAAAGATGACATAAGAATTAAAGAAATTCAGGATCTGTTTCCGCAGACAAACAAATAAACTGTACACCATGTTCCATTACTGCTATCTCTCAGAGAAAAGTTGGATATCTTATGTTTGACAGCAACTCTTAGCCTTCTCGCGGCTTCCTCTGTTTCAATAAAATCGAAAAGAGACGGAGCCACAAGAAGTATTTAATGCCCCTTGTTGTTGTTAATTATTACTATTGGTGTTTTGGGCTTAAAGCACATGATTGGTGCTGTCGCAAAAAGTTGGATATCTTATGTTTGACAGCAACTCGTAGCCTTTTCGCGGCTTGCTCTGTTTCAATAAAATCGAAAAGAGATTGGTAGCCACAAGAATTATTTAACGCTCCTTGTTGTTGTTAATTATTACTATTGGTGTTTTGGGCTTAAGGCACATGATTGGTGCGACGTGCGACAGTACTTATGTAGCCGCGAGTTAGACTTCCCGTCGCTTACTAACCTTGCAGCGACATATTATCGCACCAATCATGTGCTACAGTTACGATCTATTGCACACACAAGATAGGCTAAGGCCGCTGGTCCCTATAGCTCCTAAACTCTCCACTCTCAACAGCCCATGGCCAACTTCAACAT
>JALPQI010016878.1:0-22939 GCA_025490895.1 Thaumatotibia leucotreta
TTACCAAAGAAGAATGCCTTTTTAGCAACGAGTTGTTTTCACGTTGCAGTAGAAAAATCACCAAATGCTAAAGTTTGCATAGTTACCGTCCAGTTGTAAGAAAAGTTTGCACAATGAGGCGGCGCGAAAATTAATGAATAAAAGCTTTTCGGCGTTTTGCCTGCCTCCTTTACATTAATTAGCTTGTATGTTATACAAGCTAATTAGTGTAATAATACAAGTATAATTAACCGTGTCTTTTGTATAAATAATAGAAAGCTTGTAAAAATAATGCACCACGATTGCCTCTTTAAGATTTTTGGTCACTGACGAATATCATATATTATTAGTCATCGTAATTATCAGAAACATTTCACATCAAAAAATCTGCACTCTATAGTTTTGAAAAAATCAATGTATAAAAGTAAATATAAAAATGTGCAAATCTCTTAACGGGGTTAGGTTTGGCGCATAGAATAAAAATCTGTAGATACATTTAGGTCCAATCACCTTTTTTTGTGCGATTTGTAAATTGCCGTTTCACGAGAAATCCCCATAGTAATGAGTTTTACATTTGAAAAATGCCTATCTAACAATACATTACAAATCAATAAAGTCACTTAAACTGTATATTTTACCTCTGTTCATAGTTTTATAGAGTCCGGTATACTTTTGAAAGTGAAAATCGTTAATAATGAATTAATGCGTATGAATTGCAATTGTTAAGATAAAAGGTACCATTAGTATTACAAAAAAATAGTTTTGATAAATATATATTATTATTTAGTATCCTTAAACACGATTATAAGTAACCATGTTTAGCGAGGACGTTGATTCATACAATACTGTATGTAGATTTTCCAATATAAATTTTCATGACCTCTAATAAAATTTATAACATTTTAATTAGACATGAATCGATGTTTATTTTTGCATTATTATTTTTATGAAATATGCTTTATAAGTACTCTAATTTATCTACTAAACTATAGTGAATTTTCTTAAATTTGTTCTAACTAAATTCGAATTTATTCATAAAATATGTATGTGAATGAAAAAAAGTGTTCCACTTATTCCTTAGACGACTCAATTTCCAACTCATATATATAATTTACATACCGCTTTAATATCATTTTGATTATAAAAAAAGTGAACAAATTTACCTCTTCAGTCAAAAATCATGAAACAACTCCTAGATTGAGGTACATTATTAAAAAAATAAGAACAAAAATAAAAAAGTACTCCACTTATTCCTTTAAGACTGAAACGATCTTCCGTTATATGTTAAAATACTAGCAGGATTCTTTTTAGTTACTCCAATATACTATCGCAAAAATGAGCAATTTCGTAAAATACACCGGAGCCTTAACAGACATAGTGGTCCCTAAATTTATAAGAAAGAAAGAGTTTGTCACTGAATCACGGGAAAATTCACAAATATACCCCATTTATTTTAGCTAGGTAGCATTAATTAAATTCAATCCATATATAATGTAATTCACGTAAGTAACAAATTGCTAAATCATGATTTTTTGACTAAAAAAATAAAATGCACAAAAAAAGTTGGGTGACCTTTTACACAACTTAGATTTTTTTTTCATGTAAAAAAATTCCGCGCGCAATACCTATTATGCAACATATTCGACTTAACCACTCACATTCATGTTTTGATTTTAACGATAAACTCTATTGCTATGTATGTAAAATGAGAATGATGAATGTAGCCACAGCTACATGAAGCATATCAGTCGTTACACGGTATTGGAAAGTAAACGTACACATGAAAATAGCTTTAAAAAACTGAAATAAGCCGAGTCTTTTTCCAAACCCAGATGTCGTATTTATGGACTGTTTTCATTAGTCCGTGAATTTACTCCTGACGCACAAACTGATACGTTATTGAATATGTTGCTATGTTGCTTTACCTATATAGCACAGAACTTTAAGTCCACAATATTTTCAAACCGCGATTATAATGGGATTCGAAAAAACTGTTGAAAGCCAATCTGGGATATTATATTCATATCATAGTCATATTCAAATGAATTATATTCATAGCTTAAGTGCAGAGACTTAGACAAATAGATTAATATTAATCACTCACTACATCCACAAACCACTATTTTCATGGAAAATGTTGTGTCATTTGTTCTATCAACAGTACTTTCGAATCCCTTTCTGGTTCGATAATAACTAGGGTTAGGATTTTGGTGGCATTTATGGAACAGAGAGCAGTGGAGTCGATGTTATAAACATTTATTACTTGAATAAATGATTAACTTATAAAATAATAACGAAATAGTGTTTAGTTCAAGCTGGATTTATCAATGAATTTAAATAAATAACACGAATTTTATTTTTGCGATTTCAGAAAAATATTAATTTTCAATAAAAATGTTGATAAATGAGTACCTAAATATATTTTATGTGATTTTCAAGGTTCTAGTTTTCTCGAAGCCCATAAATATTATATAATACATAATAATCATAAACTTTTATAAAAAAATGATTGAATTTCATTTCATAGGTAGTCAAATATTAATACAATACAATTATTTAATACTTGAAATGGGCGAAACCCTGTTAAAAAGAATATGTTTATACATTATTTTTGATTAATTAATTATTCAATCAATCATAAACAATTTGAGCAACGACTCCACTGTTCTCTGTTCACCTAATGCCACCAAAATTCCTAACCCTAATAATAACTTAAAGCACTTCTTAATTTAGCTTAAAAATAAAACATTTATCGTAAACAATACAATAAACAGTGTTTAAATGCAGGAGGAGATACCGCACGTACCCGTACATAAGATTAAAATGGTCGAGCGCTAAATTAGAATGCCAGCCGCGTTTAACCAACCACAGCACAATTTAATGCACTTGATAGCAAATAATAAAATGTATTCAAAATGAACGAATTTAAAATAGGTACTTATTAGTATTCTGACATGGATGCCTTTATTAATTTATAAATATACAAAATGTTTTAACTTTCACTTTTTTATTTATTTTGGTAACAGGTTCCCATACAATAATAAAACGCCAGATAATGTTTTTCAAGGGGTTGGTAGTAGTTATTGCAAGTACATATAAAAGAAATGTTTTAGGGTTCTGTAGTAAACTAGGAACCCTTATAGTTTTATTTTTTTTATTTTTATTTTGCCATGTCTGTCTGTCTGTCCGCAGCATTGCTCAGTGGCCGTTAGTACTAGAAATTTTGCAATTCGGTATAGGTATATCTACATATTAACCATGCCGACAAAGTAGTAGAATAAAATATAGAAAAAACTGTTTTTTTTTGTGTATTCCCTAGTCAAAGTGGGGATGTTTTTTTTATTTTACTGTAATCCTATAGTTGTCAATTTCTAAGAATTGACTTTTGACAGGTATAGATTAATCCTTAATTATATAAGGGTAAGACTCACCATTTTTCCGATAGTCGAACGTCATAATAATATGTAAGGCTCATTTCTAAACTGCCAAAATGTTCATTCTTAGAAATCCGGCCACTATTATAGTGTGGGGCATCGTTATATAGGTCTTTTTTAAAGGAAGGTTATTAAAAAAAAATTATTTGAAGCTGATATTTTTGAAAGTAACCGTCAAGATTAAAAAAAAATGTGACCTCCTCTAGCTTCTGATCCATGGGTCGAAAAAGTATGAAAAAAATCATTAAGTAATAGTGAACTCGTAAAATACTTTAAAATGAACTATTTGGAACATAGTCGGGCCAGCCGTTTTCGTATAGCTACGGAACCCCACACTGAGCATGGCCCGACATGCACGAACGAAGTTTGAGTCCATTACTAATAATAGCCCAACGGAATACAATATCAACGAACTGCACCATTGATACACCAACTACGGTGAAAAAAGTCGTATTACTCGCCGAAAGACGAATTGTTTGCACTATTTAAAAATAGTGCAACAAATGTAACGCCTTTAATAAAACGTATAATTTTATCATCATCATCATCAGCCTATGATAGTCCACTGCTGGACGTAGGCCTCGAATAATTTTATAACACAAATAAATTAATAATTTATTGAAAATTAAATTCAAAAGAGGAACTTACAGTGGTAATCAAATAAACTATAGGTTAACTTAATTCATAAGTTTCAATGTAATGTATTTATTTTTTTTAGTTTTTGTTTTCCTTTTTGTGTTTGTATCACTGCGAATATAAGTTGTGGTTTGAATAAAGTTTTTATCTATCTATCTATCTAATCTGACATAGATGCCTCTATTAATTTATGAATACTAAAAATGTTGTAAGCTTAGTCTTTTTTTTTTCTACCAGTTTCACTTATTTGTAATTAATATAAAAATGCCAGATAATGTTTTTTAGTAGTTACCTATTAAAAGCAGATATACATCAACAAGTTTTATTGGTAAAGTTTGAGTCCAAAACTAATACGGGTCTCAACGGAATACAATATCTCGGTTAATCAACGAACGCCACAGCACCATCGATACCCGCGATTTGCGATTCATACTGTGGTGGAAAAAATCGTATCACTCGCCAAAAGGTTTAAACAGTGCAACAAACGTAATGCCTTTAACCGAAACGGTTCATCAGTATTCAGCGGTGAAGCAATTGAAACTGCGGCTGTGCTCGGTCCTCCCACTCAATTTTCCTTGTTCCGACGGCTCGAGTTATTTGCATCACAAAAACACAATGTCGAGGGAACGCGCGACCATTAATCACGCGTAGCGGAACTTCAGCGCGGTGAATAGCGTCAGCCGCACGCGAATGATTCAGACGTTTTGGTGCAATCGAAGGGCGGGACGTTTGTCGCGAGCCTGATGCATCCACGCAGGATGGCCGGATGGAAATGTTATACGAGATAGCTTCCCTGAATAGGCGTTTTCAGAGAAGTAACATTTTTCGGCAAGCGCGCAATGCTCTGCCATGCAATGACCACTTACACACCGATTGTGTAAACTTTGAAACGAATCTCTTATCATGCGATACGGCGTAGGTAAATTTGTCGCATAAATAGATAAGGTTCCAGTCACAATCAAAATAATTTAGCAGTTTTAATCCTATTAACAAAACAGATCATGAAGGACGAGCACGAAATGACATTTTTTATTAAGTTTCGAATAAAAAATAAATTTCGAAATAGTCGTCAAACGATACGTATTTTTTTAACTAGACATTGTTTTTAAAATATATATGACCAGGATAAAGACAAACGGTATGTTTTTGTTATGCGCTATCTTTTTGTCTGTTTGTCACCGGCCTTTAGTTCAAGAACTAAATAAATTGAAGTCTACACACATAAAGTCATGTATGTATTTGTATCAGGTTCTAGTGCTCACTATAAAGATCTAAACTCGGAGCTAGAGGAACATGAAACTATACTTTGAGCTTGAAGTAAAAAAAAAAACTTGATCCAAGAGTAGTAAAAATTATAAAAAAAAATTGATACTGCACTTATTCTGTACATTTCGTTATTAAATAATGCCGCTTTTATTGAGGAATAATATTCTGTATTTATTAAGAATTAATCTTCTGTATTTCAACAAAATTAATTTACCCATTAATTGGAAACTGGATTTTCGGGGAAGACATAAAGAGCAGGTAGGTATCTCGTGTAACTATAAATTTACTGGAATTTTACAATAAAGAAATAAAAATTTTACAATAAAATTAAATAAAAATGCATCTCGTCATTTTTGAGTAATTTTCATTGAACATTTGCTTTGCAGAAACAGTACATCATTTGAATACAAAATACGAGAAAATTGTAATGATTTTAACTTCATGTTCTGTGATAATCTAATCATTGCTTTGGCGAGCTATCTTCATATTAACTCATAAAATTCATAATACTGAATTGCGAACCAAGTTACATAGTCTACTTACTGTAAGAAACCGAACGAACAATATTACAGGTACATACAGAGATTCATGTGACCGTGCGAAACAAAAGCAAAAGATGCTTCGAACACATTTCCCCTAGACTTCCTCCATTTAATATCACAGCACTAGTCTATTATCTCAGCTATTATTTATGAATATGACACGTGCAATCATCTCGGCGGCTTTAGACGGCTTATGTCTAGTTCGCGTTAATGCGCACTGAAGCTTTAATGTGTTAGCGTCTTGAGATTTGGAGTGCCTGGCTGCTTAGTAAACGTGACATAAGTAAAGTGTGTACAGTTATATCAATTTGTCTTTGTTCTCCAAAATTCTGCAAATATAAAGTAATAGTTCTTTCCCGCAACTTCCGTTGCTAAGAGAGCCAAAATAAATCTATATAATCTAAATAAATAGATCATGCACATTCCTTAATAACTTTTATCTTGAGGTTGTATATAATTATACAAATACGAGCAATAAACATATTATACACTTTTTGTAACTTGGATCGTAATTATATTGATTTAAACTTTCACGATAATCACTCATATTTTAAAGTCAGCCTGCAGTCTGCCTGCGACCACGGGTGTAACGTCATGCCCGAAACGTCAGGATATAATTAAACGTAAGTTTACGCGATTAAGACCCGTTTGTCTTTAAAATATTGGATCGTAATTGTCTTGTTTCATACCACTCTGTCACGCTTTTAGTTGCTGTTTCGACTCAGTACATAAAAAAAATCTGGTGCACTTGTATTTCTATTTTACACTAGATTTTAACCCATACATCAGAAATTGAAATCAAAACATCATCTCATAGAAAAATCACAACTGCGTCACGTTTTTTAGGGACACAAAATAAGACAACGAAAAGAATTTTAATTTTGACCCACTTGCCTTGACTGTACCTAGTAATTTAGAAGATATTTATTATTAAAATAACAAGCAGAACTACCGAATAACCGAAACCGCAGCATCTTGTTACCAACAGTTAGTGGATTCCGAGAATACCTTTCTCGAGATAATTCAGGCTGTCTAAAAATTTTAGGCCGAATTTTCATTTAATTAATATTTATTACGCTTTTATTATTTATCTAAAAGACGATTGTCGTTGAAATTTTAATACAGTTTAATAAGTAATTGGATATAAATTCACAACAAGTTCGTAGATAAAATGATGAGTGTCTTTTCAAAAAGGCTGATTTCCACTTTGTCAATAGAGATTATTTCTCATTTCAACACATGGAAAAAATGACCCTAGTTGACAGAGTGGAAATAAACTCTTTTGAAAAGATACTCCTAAAAATGTACGATACCTTTTATTTTAATAATTTATTGTCTTCAAATTGTTATTTTAACAGTACATTACGATACAAGTGCAAACAAAATGAAGTTCGAAACGAGTGGGGATAATATGATTAAAGACGCCACGAGCATTTTTTGAATTAGTTAAACAATGTTGCATACAATATTTTTTTCATGTATTTCATTACGTCTTGTATACACGAGTTGTTGTTTTAAAATCCAACAACGCACTGCGTGTATGCCGAAATGCGTTTATAGGCATAGACAATATAGAATTGTCTTGACATCTATAAGGTGACAAATAAAAGTGCGGGAGTAGAAAAAAATATTGAGCAAATAGTGATCAAATCGATGTTCAATTGTTCATTATATCATTATTATAGGTATAACTAGTCTCATTCTAATAGGGCCAATCTCATGGGGCCGCGTTGTACAATGGCTGGATTGTTAAATTATGTTAAAGTGTATCAAATTCAAAACAGCCCGCATTTAGACGATTGAGTACAATCGTAGCCTTCTCAGATTTAGTAGTATAACTTGGATCTAAGTTGTTGGTAGCTTATAGTCATTTAAACTTTGGTCACAAGTATCTCGATTCAAACCCCAATTTACTTCGTGCAATTTTTTTTTCGATTACTGCGATGTATATAACAATTTACAGAGTTCGTGGTCTACGGGTGACTGACAATGTAGGAAATTTGATAGATCTACCTCCAACAAAATAAGTACAAAACTACCCACAAAGAAAATATACTAAACCACAGACCATAACTTTTAAGGGTAGGCATGTAAATACAATACTAAATTTGCAAATTAAACTAGTTATTAATCAAAAAGTTTAGTGCTTAGACCAGCAATAAATCTATCAAAAACATATTGCAATATAAGCATCGTTACGCTCGTCTTATATTAAAGTTAAACATGCGAAAAAGTTCTCCAAACTTAGCAAAATAAACTTCAACGCGTAATGAATTGCGATATAAAGAGCTTGATAAGCTTGAAAAAATAATCATACGTTGCAGATACTTTGACTAACTTTCAGATAAAGTAAGTACTTAGGTACTTACTTAAATAAAAATATTTAAATGTTATATCAGAGCTTTTTCACTTCTAGGGACACCTAATTAGCGTGAAATTAAAAACCTTGATTTCGGTCAGGTTTGTAACGACAACTAAGCACTAAATTTCAATGAAAATCATTTTTGGTTTTTATTTGATAAACTAAAGTCGATATTATAATATAAAAACGCCGATGAAATTTAAATTACTAAAGATATCGTATTTAACTGTCCTTACGAACCTGACTGCAATTTAGGTTTTTTTAGTTTCACGCTAATTTTGTTTCCCTAATAGTGAAAATGCCCATCAAGAACAAATCAAATACAGCTCCTATTCTGGATCACGCTCTCATAAGGGTGAGTTTACACCAAACGAGCGAATGCTCAATATCTCTACTCTACGAAATTCGTTCGATACACGAAACGTAATTCGTCGAAATTCGTTGATTTCGTAGAGTGGGGGATAGAATGAGCATTCGCTAGTTTGGTGTAAACCCACCTTAAGACTGGCAACCGTTCTGAGATACGGCGCTGTATATGATGGTTGTCAATTATAACATCCTCCAGATCGCGAAATGCTTACGCATGTTTCGGTACTATACACTACAGGGGCCTGTTTTAGATCTTAGGTAGATAAGTGAATTTTTTTTTCGCCTAACATAAATAATAATAAATAGCTATTTATAATCATCATCATCATCATCATCATCATATCAGGCAAAAGACGTGCACTGCTAAACATAGGCCTCCCCCAAAGATTGCCACAATGACCGGTCCTGCGCCATCCGCATCCAGCGGACTCCTGCGACCTTCACCAGGTCATCAGTCCACCTTGTGGGGGGCCTAACCCCGCTGCGCCTTCCAGTATTTATAAAAATAGCTATTTTAAAATTCTTGATTAAGTATCTATCAACGTCATTCATTACTGCTCTAACTGAAATCGTGTGCAAGAGTTTTTCATTATTTTAAATTAATTGGTTTATTTTGATTGCTTTTATAAAATTAATTAATTGAGCTTACCTCGGCGAAAGTATTTGTGTATATTTTTTACTTATATTTTGTACTCGACATATAATTTATATTAGTAATATACATACAATACAACATACGTACTTTAGTAGAAGACAAAGATTCTATGGTCCGCTATCTGTCTGTCTGTCCGTCAATCACCAGGCTGTAGGTATCTCGTAAACCATGATAGTCAGACAGTTCAAATTTTCTCAAATTCTGTACCTATTTCTTTTGACTTTATAACAACAAATACTAAAAAGTAAAATAAAATTGATATTAAGGCTGCGTTTCTACCAGAGATATGCGAGGATGTGTTTCGATACTAATTACACCAATTAATGACTCAAGCGAGGTGTCATTTGTATGGAAACACATCCTCGCACATCTCTGGTGGTTAAGGGGGCGTACAGTATAATAGCAAACTTGATTTTTATGATAAATTGTTAATGGTACGGAACCTTTCGTGTGCGAATCCGATTCGCACTTGCTGTGACCAAGCAGGATCTGTAACGATCTTAGCCAGCTTTTATGACTGAGCATCCGTCCACAAAATAAAAATATTCTTAGGACGTATCCGTACATATTTTATAACACGTCTCGTATTAATAATGTATGATAACGGCTTCAGAAGTATCTTAATTTCGGCAACATACATGTAAAAGACATAAATCTTAGTACACTTCACTCAATAATTTAAAGCAATAAGAATAAAACGTACTCCGAGAGAAATTAATAAGCACAAACTGAACGCAAAGAAAAAACCAATCACTTGGCAAGCACCAAGCAAAAGCTGGTTCAATAAATCTACATACTCTCTGGGACACAAACACAGTTTAAATTGTCCGTGCCTATACTTTAGAAGTTTTTTTAAGTGCCGGAACAACCCGCCGTTTTAATTGCGCCAACCGGAAAGGGGAGAGAAGAATGGAAGGAAACGGCAGCAGCCTTGCCAACCGCCCTACATTATTAAAACTTGCCTCTTACTCCACCTCTCCACTCTTGCAACTCTGCGAGTATAATGAATCGCGCATTTCGAATACTAAAACTAGAAAATTATATGTTGTCACAAATTCGAAATGAACTTGCGGGGCTTTGCCAAGCGCAAATCGCGTAGTTATTATCATCGAGACATTTTAAATCAAATTCTGCATCATTTACTCGTAATTTAGCCAATCCTAGCTACTTTTAAATTGATGTAACGGAATTTGGTTTCAATATTTTCGATTCTCTCTATAAAACGTCAATTATTTTTTTAGTATTTTATCGAAGCGAATAATATTCCAATATTAACAGTGAAAACCTTCTGAGCTAAATTCAGTAACTACTACTTACTACTTAATCCAGAATGGTTTTATTAATGTACTTGACAATGACAGTGATGTACCGTTTAATATAGTCTAAACACTGTTTACGCTAGCGCTCTTGTAAACATTGAAAAGGTACTAAATAGGCTCGCTGTTACGGGGGCCTTATTGCAATCTACGAGTGCGGCTCCTCTACGCCTCAGGCGTGCCTTATCAGTGGTTACCGTAGCGCTATAAGCCCAGGTTGTTACCTTAGAACACATTGTAACACATTATGCGGAATCGCGACGACCTAACGCGCTCATCCTCACGTAATAAGAACGTGTAGTCTTATGAATATTTTGCTACTTGACATTGCGCGGTAAAGGATTACGGATATGCGGTCTGTGTTGATCGCGGTTACGTGTGGAGTCTTATCCTCTTATTCATAAACGTCTTCTAATTTTGTAAGTTGATAAGTATCGTTTATTCCCTCTCATTCTTATATAGACATGTCATATTGATAAGACCGAAAGGGACAAACAATACCTACTTATCGGCTGGACAAAAGGGTTAATAATACATTGTGCATCAAGGGAGGTAAGTACGGAATTACTAACGAGAGTGTTAGAAGCCCGACGCCGTCAGGCGGAGGGCTTTTATGACTCGAGTTAGTATTCCGCTTACCGACCGTGATGCATGACAATGTTTTTCATCACACTTGCCGACAGAAAAATAAGTTTTAAGACATAATATTATTGAATGACGTACTGACATTTCTATTACTCCCCTAGGGAATATCACTTGTCTATTACTCCCGCTACGCGCGCAAGCAATGGCACGCTTAGACAGCAAGTGTGATGAAAAGGATTTTGTTTGATAACCAATAGCGTTAATAATTTATAAAACAACATTATCACCTATACCGTAGAAGCGACAATGCCCGACACAACCCCTATAATCGACGTTTGCAATCATAATGTCATATCAATAAAGTTACCAACAGGGTGTCGAAAATTGGGTCTTAACATGTCGATTATATTGGAGTGTTTACGCTAGGTAGGCTCACCATATTTGGTCAACGTGCCTAACCGTGACTTACCTTCTTTTATGACACATTCATCGAGATTTGAGCATTATTAGCCATTCACGTAATTCATTTTATCAATCAATGCTGTCATGTCTTGATCCGGTTCGAGGATTCTTGAGTTGTAGCGAACAAGTAGGGTACTAGATAGGTAACTGATATTCGTACCTATCACATCCCGCATTCCAAGATACGCCTCTATTTACAACTGTAACCGTCATGATCCGGATACCACAAGTTATGCATCATTAAATAACGGACACGATTACTCACTCACTAGTTGAGCCTGTGGCGTTTCTTGAATGTGGATAATCCGTTTCAGTGTCTATCATAGACACATATTATAAGCACTTTATGTGTCGCGCCAGCACTATTCTTCCATGGCTGAAATGTGATGGAATATATTCGCAAGAAGACCTTTGACTTAAGGGCATTCAGCCCTGTAAAGTGTTCGTAACGTCGGAATAAAGTTAGAGTTAATTAATATACGCAAGTTTATCCGTTTTCATAGTTTTGTTTCCTGGTTTATTATTATTATATTCAACTAACACTCATGGTTGCTTGTGCTGCTCACCTTACAATGCGTAGATACAGTGGCGTACAGAATGGCATGGACGATTTATGAATGAATTCATTCATAAACTGTCCATGCAATTGTGAACCCGACTGTACATTTGCCTTTAATATCATCACTAAAGAAAGAGGTCAACGCAAAGTCAAAATTATAGGTCATTGCCAACACCGCCTATAAGATCCCTCACCAGTATTCCCACCCCTGCAATTCCATTGAAAGAGTGTCGCTGGATTTAGTGGTTCGGCGATGTTTGCTGCAATTTTGCAATCTCATAGCCTACTTATTAATAATTGACTTTGACGTCGAAAAGTTTTCTGTTAGTGTTATAAAGAACTTAAACTACTGATTATACTGGTTGAGTTATAAAAGTGTAAATTTAGCCTATCGACCCTGTGATATAAATAATAATGGTGATTGACGCAGCTTATTTTGTTTTCCGCGTCGGGAGTTCTCCTATTCTCCTTTATATGCGATCATATTCAAATCGGGAGAGAACAGCTGAGAAAGACACTAATTGTACATGCGACATCTATTTCAATACTTGGGTATATCTATCAGCCGCGGTCATAATCTGGGGCTGTAACGAACCGGCCCGAGTGCTCCCAGAGATAACCGGTGCCGCCGAAACGTCAATCACGGGAGGGTTCAACCAAGGATGAAACTGAAGGGTTGGATTATAAGGGTCTTATTCGCTGTTTGTGATTATTATAAAGCAACAAAATTATTTAATATCCGGACCTCGGATAATGGCCTTAATTTACTTTTATTCTAATTTAATGTTACATGTACCTAATACTTTTTAAGCTGTGTTAATTTTGTTGCCTCACATACCCCAGGATTATACCGTCCGTCCTAATAATGCCTATAAATTTTCCACAAAAGATTAATTTATAATCTGAGTTTTTATGTCAAGTAGTTATTTTACTGTGATTTTCTCTTAATTTTTATATACAAAGTGCACCTCACTAAAACGGCTCAACTGACCAAAATAATGAAAAAGGCTCTATTACTTTGTTCTTTTTTTAGGGTTCCGTAGCCAAAATGGCAAAAATGGAACCCTTATAGATTCGTCATGTCCGTCTGTCCGTCTGTCCGTCTGTCCGTCTGTCACAGCCGATTTACTCGGAAACTATAAATGCTACAGTAACGAAATTTGGTAAAGATATGTGTTGTATGAACCGCTACAGGATTATTATACTAAATTGTAAAAAAATCCATTGGGGAGGGGGCCCTCCATACATGTAACTGAGGGATAGAAAAATTTTTTTAGTTGTATATAAGCGTGTGAAGTATAAATAGAAAGGTCTTCGAAAATGATGTGAAGGTTTATACATCTAATTTTTATTTAAGCAAATCGTTTTCGAGATATCAGCTCTCAAAGTCTGAAAAATGTGTCCCCCCCTCTATTTTTTGAACTACGTGATATAAAATTCTAAAAAAAAATATGTTATGCATATTAATAAATTCTATCAACGATTTTTGGTTTGATTTAATTATCTCCTATAGTTTTTGAGGTAGATTGATTTAACTGTTTTTTTTTAATAATTAATTGATAATGGTACGGAACCCTTCGCGCGCGAGTCCGACTCGCACTTGGTCGGTTTTTTTTAATATTATTCAGGTCAGTAGATGTAAGAAAAGAGGGGGCAAAGCCACTTGCAGTTTTCAAATTTAATAAACTTTGTTTGTAAAAACCTAGTATTTACAGTTATTTTTGCCAGGTGAATTCCCGTGCATAAAATGTAGTAAGTACTTACTAGTTAGGTAATTGATATTTCATCATCATCATCATCATCATCAGCCTATGATAGTCCACTGCTTGACGTAGGCCTCTCCTATTGACTATGCGTATAAACGCATTAGGAGGTAAATGCCCATAATTGCCACGCTGGGCAAGCGGATTGGCGATCGCAGTAAGCTGCTGCCCATCATCAATCTTTTATCAAATAGTGGTCAGTGACACTTCAATGCCTTAGTCGACTCTTACGACACCCGCAGGAGGAGTTGGGGTGGTGACAAATGTATTCTTACTGCCGTCACCACACGGCGGAATTGATATTTATTTTAACATATTATCTTCGCATTTTATATTTAGCAACAGATAAATTCCATAAATAGACGTGAAACAATATTTTGATTTCTATATCCAGCTTCACAAGATGACAAGATGAATTAATGTATTTCACACATACCTACGAAGTATAATTGATGTTTTTACGAATAAAGAATGCTCCGATTTTAACTTTCAGGTAATAAAAGAGGTAGAATCGTACGAATTCTTGAACTTTTTTTTATTTTGAACTTTTTTATTTATGTTACAAATAAGATCCTGACTTTTGCATAATGTTAGAAATCGCTAAGGTTATTCAATACTGCGCTGCCAGTGCAATGACACATTACATTTCATTTTGTTGTGGATTATTAGAATCGGATTTTGTTTGTATCTTATATTTTTAAATTATATTTCAATAACAAATATTATCGTTCGACCATATTTAAGTAGGAGGTATACCTATATGGAACTTCAGGGTTTGTCCAATACTTAAGGTCACCCTATATACCTACCTATATATATTATTCGTTAGTTCTTTCGCTCGTAGGTCCCTCTGCCTTATTGCTGACACACGGATAGAAACGATTAATTTATCACCTGCAAACTTACGTGGATTGAAATAACAAAATACTGCAAATCAAATTGCGGTATTAATTTCATTTTGTAAACGCCTCTAGACCCATGAAATTCACCACAGCACAAATTAAGTACTATACTTCGCCGTATCGTGTTCGCCTTTATTCTATCATTTGAAAAACGAACTTTACTCCTAGTGCAGTAAGGTTTAAATAATAGCATAACTTATGCGTCAGTTACGAGATTGTTGAAGTAACACCTGAAATATTTAGACCCAGAGTCTAATTAACAGAACCCTAGCGTAAGCGGTAAACTCATTTTGTAATAGCAAACATACTCTAATGTAACATGTTTACGGCCTTAATACGATTCAAGATGCACTAGAATCAAGTTTATATTACTTAATGTAACGAGTTTTGTTCCAATCCAGATTCTCTTATTTTGAAAATAATAGATTTTTGGTTTAAAAGATAATGTTTTTGATATTTACGTAAAATTGTAGCAACGTATTGAAATAACGTTTGTCGTTCAGGATCATCAATAGGTAACTTTATAAAAAAGTAACTGCTTATTTGACAAACAAAAGTGTTTTAAAATTAACACCTTATCTGCAATATGTTACAAGTCCAAGTATGGTACAAGTGGTGTGGTAGTTAAATATGAAGTATAATATTTACTTAAATATTTTTTTGGGGTGAATTTCAAAGCTCTATAAGATTTAAATATTACATGTCGCATAAGGCGGAAGTACTAGTACCCGACGCTGTACCAATACTCGTCATCATAGCTTGAGTTGCCATCGATAAGATAAATTCAACTATTAGGGCATTTAAACGATGATAAATTTATGTGCCTTTAATGCTTCATATCCCAACTTTAAAATAATTAGCTTATATTTAAATTATTTGCATAGTTTTAAGACAGGCTGACGTTTATTAGGGCTGAGTGTTAATATTTTCAATGTCCCGATGTGTTACATTCGAACTTGTACTGAAGTACAATCTATTGGGACTGCCAGCAAAAGCACCTGACGCTTACTCGTACAATGGAGTTGACTAAGAAAATTTGCAATTTTGAGAAATTTTGATATTGTCACCCTATAAAATAAATACTAGTTAACAAAACTAACAAACTCCTGTCCCAAAACACATGACAATACTTTATGTCCTTAGCTTTCGCGGCTGATGCCTATCTAAACCACATGGCCACTCGAGCCATAAAAAAATACCACTCAATAAATTACCATTCAAAACCATTTTTATCCTTTTGAAATTGCAATATCCGTGATTCTATTTCTTTCAAAATAAATGAATTACTGATTGGCGGTCGTCAAATTGTGTGAATTGCAAATGGAGCGAAAGATTGTATTTACGCGAAATTATTCAAGCAAATCTTCCGCGCCTAACGAATTGTTTGCATTTTCTTCAAACTTTTACAATTCCGAAATTATGAATGTGGACACAGTATTCTATGAATTTTATTTAACGATTTATCAAACGACTATAAAAAGAAGCCTAGGTATTCATTAGATTTTTTGGGCTACAGTGTCATTGTTTAATTAATTAATCCGAGTATTTAAATTAATTTCTATGAATATAAATGGATTATTTTCGATTGGTATGTTTCTCAATCACATTGTATGACATTTCTTGCCAAAGTGATATGTCGGTACTATGATGGACAAATGTAATTTATATTAAAGGTATGTTACTCGTATAACTATATTCTCGTAAGTACCTATACAAAATGCTTATTATATATTTTGTATTTTTTAATTTTTCAATAATTGATCGTCCAGATTCTCTTATTTTGAAAATAATTGATTTTTGGTTTAAAAGATAATGTTTTTGATATTTACATAAAATTGTAGCAACGTTGATCGTACAGTAGGTGCTAATAAAAAACAAATTACAATTTAGTTTTTGAATTAACTTTATTAAATTTAACAAGATATCGAGGTCGCCAAGGCTCACAGAAAGAAATATATATCAAATAGTTTTCACTATGAGAGATGAGACTGATAAATTTTACCTAAAGCCTGCCGTGATACGTAAACTTGCTCGATTAGCTAAAACAATCAGTGTAACAATTTAAGTTGGTACATACGCTATATCAGTGGCTGTCGGGTTAAGTTGAGAATACATAAGCAAGTCTGGGAAGATGGTGGAATGCTCAGTTAAAGACAAAGGAATACGACACAAAGCTATTCCGAGCGAGTTGTCTGAATCCCTTCGGGTTTGCGGTTAGCGTCTGCAATACCATGTTTTCGTTGTAACTTGCCTGTTGCTGTGGAGGAAACACTATTATTTTGACGTTTTAAGCAATATTATATCTTGAAATAAAATTACAAGTCAACACTCAATCGTGAGATTTAGACTTATCATGCGTAAAATATTCAGGGAAACGGTTACTCACGTAATTTAAGTCGGTGATTGTTTGCCATGTTTCAACCTGTTAGAGGATTCTCATCAGGTGTAGCCTCGGTCAAAGCCTGTTAATACATAATGTATTAACAACAAATACATGTCTTTAAGCTACAGTTTAAAATGATTTCTCGCTGAAATTTCACAGAAAATCACGGAGTATGAACAATACGAGAAATAGACTCATCTCTTAGATCATAACGCGTTCTTGGTGGTGACGTATGTAATGGGAGTGTAGTCCTATTAAATATTATTTTCAAATAACGTGTGTGTGTGTGATTATTTTTCCTATTGTATGTAACATGCGTAAAAACCGCAACGCAATTCAAGTTTGAGCACCGCTGCTTTAACTTCTGTACCTATAATATTGGTCTAAAACAGTGAGATAAGACACCCAAATGTTTAATATTGATACTGCGGTGTTGGCAAAATATATATGTTTTCAACGGCATTGTTTACTCCTCTGTCGCAAACAAAAAAAGCTAAATTGAATATTCCATAAATGTTAGCCGTTTTAAATTCTTTCATTTTTCACCGTATTACACTCACAGCTTCAGATGGTTTTATTACAACTTTTTAGAATGTGGAGTTTTTGCGTGCCTCTGTTTTGTTTCTCCGTTTCATGAATTCATTAAACAAAAACTTCGTGTTTTTATTTAACCTGTTATTTATTATTCGTGGAATTGTGAATACAAACGTCATTTCCAGCAATTAATGTTACTGGATAAGATATAACATGTGTCTACTTTTGCTGTTATATTCACACAACTGTTGTAACGTCTTCATCGTCGCAATTAATATTATATAATACTTACATTTACACAAAAATAGTCCCATTGTATCTTAAGTCTGTTAGCATTTTTTAAATGAAAATAACATTTGAATGAGATAAAATACTTAAATATATACTCTCATTCAAATGTTATTTTTATAAAAAAATGCTAACAGACAATGCACCTTGCATTGGGACCATTTTGTGTAAATGTAGGTATTATTTATAATAATAGCGTCGATGAAGACGTTACAACAGTTAGCTCAGTACATTTTAGCTACAGTAGGTACATTTATTATTAGCTTTGTTGACCACGGACACCTGTGGTGATGAACAGAGCTAAAATGTACATAGGGTATCCAAAACCAATATGTTACGCATGATACCAATCGATGTAGCCGTTACATAATATCTGTATGTCTTTGTTTCAGACATTAAGAAAATCGGGTTCTTACTTTGCAACTTACATGTTATAAAATAGGTAGAACAACATAAAACCGTCTCAAGAGTCATTATTTTTTTTATTTATGTCACTATTCACATTCTTACTTTCTTACTTAATAAATGTCATCATTGTGAAACCTATTCAAAATTGCGCGGCCAGTGCAGTAACACATTACTTTAGGGCTTATACGGTACATGTAATTTTGTTGTCGATTATTGAAATAAATGTCAATCGATGGAAATACATTTTGTTTCGTTTGACTATAATATATAATATAAGTTTAAGTGAATGAAAAAGCAGACAATTAAAATTTGCTTATAATATTTCACCTTTTCATTGAGTAAGCGAGAAATTATTTAGGCAGATTTTGCCTCGAATAAAAATACCAATACATAAATCAGCTTGTGTTTTTGATTAATTAGAGTATTAAAAAAACATTTGAAATAATATGTTAAGCTAATATTCTAACGCACAGTTTCTAACTACAGCTTTTTTCCCTCATTCTAATGATATCATTAATGTTTTTCACAAAATATAGTTTATAGGTTTAACTGATATTTGATATTCTATGAAAAAAAAAGTTCTATTATCGTCGCTGTTCCTACAAAAGTTGCTAGTAATGTTACACAAGAACAAAAATCTAGATATATTTTTGTTCTTGTGTAACATTACTAGTATGTTGTATACATATAGGAAATTCAAAATGTCTTTGGGCTTCAAGAGTGGAACCCATTAATGAAAAACATTTGTGCTTATTCATCACGGTCAATCCATATTTACAAATGTCAATTTTATAATATTCTGTAGCTATACCACTGTACATTTGCGAGTCTACCAATTGGATTCTAATTTCGATACAATCTAATCTGTTTAACCAGGCGGGTCTACAATTTTTGTTTCAAAAATATCCCTAATATTTTCATGGTATTCCGAGGGGAAACAAAAAATTATGTAACCGTAAGCACGAACAAATGAACTCACGATTCAATTTGTTATCTGTCCCTTTACACATTGTTTCACGAAAATCTAATCAAGCCGGTGAAAAACACAAAAGGCTCGAATTCAATATCTGTTAATTAAAATCAATCCCTTTCTTTGTTCCATATTGATGTTCGATGTATTAAAAACAGTACCTACATATCGCGGTAACTGAAAATGATGTTTTCGATTGTAGATGATATACGGGATGTTACATTGAATTATAAATAAAAAATAAAAATATTTTATTTAATATCTACATATTAAATAGAATATTTTTATTTTTTATTTATAATTCAATGTAACAAACAAATAGTATAGGGGCTAAATGTGAATAAAATTTTAAATGAACTAAAACTAAATATAACTAATTAAAAGTATCAAAATACGGGTCTATATCGGGTGGCATAATGTTTTTATTTCGAAAAATTAGTCGCATAACAACTTTACGCCGAAAAATGAATGGCATAAACATTGTTGCGCATATTTTTGTTATGCCGAAATTGTTAATCCTAACTTGGTTGTCCTAAATATTGTTTGTCCTAATGATTTTTGTGTCTAATGTAAATGTATCGAAAAATTATTGTGCATAATGGTGATGTTCCTACTATTTAATGTACTAAAAGTGATTACGTACCTTTAACTCACTTTAAAAATATTTTTTTATTCCTTATACTCAACAATTATTAATACTACTAAATAATTCGCCCTGTTGTCCAAAGAATATGTGAGCAATTTTGACCTGGGTACCGGTCGACGAAATCCCTTAGAGCGGAAATAGAAGCCCCGCCCAGCGGGGCTTCTATTTCCGCTCTAAGGGGTAAAAGGCACCTAACGAACCAATCCAGATTAAGGTAGGGGAGGTTCAGATTATTTCTTTTTTAATGCGGGGGGCTCCCCCGTCCCCCCTTTTTTTGGCTTTGTAAGTATGAGGATGTGTAAACAATTGATTAAAAACACTTAGGTATTTAAATACTACGCCATTCACTCCGCCCTAGCTTCGAAACCTAACCAATCCACGTCGGTTTTACCCTGGTTTATTACTTGAACATTTTTTTTAACCATTCACCCTGTTGTTCAAATGTTTTGTATGTTGTTATTAAAATGCCTTTTTGAATGAAATTTCGGACATGATAAAAGTAGGCGCAGTGAAAATTGACAGTTCGAGTTCGAGTAGTAGGAAAAACAATATTTATTACAATGAACATTAGGATTATTATGCTTTAGGTCATTTGACGTTCGAGTAATCAATATGAGAATAAATATGGTGTAGGTATTTTAAACGTGTATGCGCAAAATTAACTAGGCTAAACAAGTAGTATGCCATGTAACATGGTGCCAAGCATTCTCGGCCAAAAAAAATTAGGACAATCGACGTTATGCGACATGACAGGCACCCTCAAAATACACATATATATATATACAAATACCTATAAAAAGAAAACCCCCTCCAATAAGTCCGCCTGCGGCATTAAATAGATAAATCGTAACAAACAGCTAACCTTACTTCACCAGTAAATATGAGTCATAATTTATGTACAGCTAAAAAACAGGGTGCTCGCGAGCATTCCGAAAGATTTTAACTATGCATTCTAGACGTCAAAATAAACAAAAAATATTATGGGACTTAATGTTAATTCCACCAAAAAAATATTTTTTTTTCTTTTTTTTTAGTGTTTTTGAATATATTTTAACATTTCCAGTACTTCTGATCATATTAATATAGTTAATATTAGAACACATTGTGGTAGCATTGTAATCGAAAAGAAGTAAAATGACGAGTTAAGTCGAAAAACTTATTTCGAAAAAAGGTTGATTATCTCTGAAACCAAGCCGAATCCAGGAAATTTTATGTAACATTAAAGACTCTAAATATGGTCAGGAATCCAGCATTAAAATCTTTCGGTTTCCTCGCGAGCACCCTGTATATTTGTATGTACTAGTACGAACTTAACCAATTTGCGAGTAAGATGCCAAGCAGATCATTACAGAATTTGAGTGTACACATGAAATAAAATTTATTTGCGCACATTTTTGACCTTTATTATCATAGTGACAAGGTTGGAAAAGGTACGATTTTATTGACCGTACTTTTATAGGTCGGAAATTTAAAAACCAATAATTGACTGGAGAGTGACGATGTTTTTGTAATGGTATGAATGAAGACGTTTCTATACACTGTAAATGTACAATACCTACAACATTTTTTTAATTGTTCTATTAACGAATTAATTTATTTCCAGGATATTACCTGTAGGTATTTTAGTATTATACACAATATAAAAAATACGTACTCCATAATTATAAAACGACGGCTAAATATCCGAACAGGAAATTAAATAGAAATCAGAACAAATCCCATTATAAACTCCCATCAATCACCAGGTCCTCAAGGCGACGCCAAAAGGTGAAACGGACCCGCACCGTAAAAATGTTGATTCACTAAATACCGTGTACAGAGGGGAAGGAACCATTTGACTTGATGGCAGCAAATAAAACAACCGTTTTTCCTTAAAAATAAGGAATGTTCGCGAACAGCTAAAGTGTGAAGAGTATGAAAGTACAAATGCATTATTTTAATATGACATTAATTATTTTCTTTCTGCCATGTCTGGCGAGCATTTTGGCGGCTACCAATTTTGGTTGTATGTAATTGAGAAATTTGTACCACAAGTGACACATACACAGTGTAATAGCTACAAATTATATCATCATATCTAAATCGAACTGAAAATGACGACACTGACTTATGACATTTATATACTAATAGAGGTATTTACAAAAATTATAATTTCTGAATATTTTCACTACTGTTCAAAATATTACCTAAATATATCTTATCAGTAGGCTTAAAATATGATTGGTGTAGTGATAGTAAGTCGCTTTAGTCATATGCTAATGAAATGATGAATTTTTTATCATTAATTGAATGAATATAGTATTACAGATTTTTCGTCAACGTGGCTGTTTTTTTGTAGTTTGTAGGTATCATGAAAACTAGGAATGTGACAAATACATTAAGTAATATTCCAAATTGATTTCGATCGATTATTACCCCACATATTCACCCACATATTCTTAAACACGACAATGGACAGTAAAAACCATTCTCTCTCTCTATGGCTCCACCAATCGTTGCGAACTCGGATGCTCTGACTGCAAGCTTTAGAGCAGAAAAACTTATGAATAAAAAATGAATTCCTTGGTTTTAAAATTAGCATTACAAAGAGAGGGTGATTCTCGTACCTTCGTGCCTGTAAAAGAAAAGTGTAATGCGGTCTTTGAACGTTATTGTAAGGAAAATCAGCGTTTAAGCTCCAACGGTCATCAGGTTACCGCATTTACATTTATTGCCTTTATTACTTTAAATGAAGCGAGTTTTTTAATAACACTTAACAGCTCATTTTCTCGAGTCAGTCAGCTAATATTCTACATAATATTATAAAGAGAAACTATCTAAATCTACTTATTATGTGCCAAACAAACCTCCGTTGAGGGCTTCGCCCATATTAGACTTGAA
>JALPQI010016879.1:0-24398 GCA_025490895.1 Thaumatotibia leucotreta
CGGCAATTGGAGACGCGGAGCGGACCGGACACCTAGCTTAGTGGACACATAATCTGCTTGTAGCGTTTGCATAGCATCGATTGGTCAATAGACTGGAATAATGCTATGTACTAGACTGATTTCTCTTTTTACCAAAACAGTCTATCAACAATTTTTAGAGTAGGTAATTTGCTTTCATATCCCATAGTCTTTTTTTTTTATCAATACCGTTCGCTTATAATTGGCCGTGTGGTGACGGCAGTAAGAATACATTTGTCACCACCCCAACTCCTCCTGCGGATGTCGTAAGAGTCGACTAAGGGATTGAAGTGTCACTGACCATTATTTGATAAAAGATTAAAGATGGGCAGCAGCGTCATCACAGTGGACACATTATTACTGCGATCGCCAAACCGCTTGCCCAGCGTGGTGATTATGGGCATTTACCTCCTAATGCGTCTATACGCTTAGTTAATATTAATTAAGAGAGGCCTACGACGTCCAGCAGTGGACTATCATAGGCCGATGATGTATAATTATTATATAGTAGTGTGTATGTACCCTGTAGCCGTACTATAGGTTTGCAAGTATCGGTAATGTTAGGTTTTATCTTTACATCATACATTTCTCAAAATTCATTACATTTATATAATTATTCTGACTATTAGAGACTTCATCTCTAGTTAATGAACTATATCTGTATTTATATGAAATCAAATGTATGTTTCGTTTTTAATTAATGCATGTTAGCTGTAAGATGTTATAAAACTATTATTTGAAAAAAAAAAGTCCCGCTGAGTTTCTTGCCGGATTCTTCTCAGGCAGTGGTGTAGGGTTAGAACCGGAAGTAGTTTTTTTTCTCTCATTCGTTATTTAGTTTAACGATTCAAAAGCGCTCGTTGCTGAGCCTAATTGAATAAAGAACATTTAGAATTTGACTTTGACGTTACTCGATACGTAAAGCAGGCCATCGCGCTCGCTCCAATCTGACAGTGCGAGCGTGATATAATGCATTACGTATTTATCGTCCGGTCAAACCGTACATCATTTTAGCCTAAACTCGGAAATCAAGTAGTATCGCTGCATTTTCAGTGTGTTGTTTAGACTCCATAGGGCAGTATAAAACCACATTTTGCAAGCAAAAAAAAAGTTGTGCTAGCTGCGTAGTTGTACGTGAAAAACTGCGAAATTTACGGTCATTTTTAGTTTCTGATTTTTATCAAAAAAAACCTTACGTTTTTTGATGTCATATGTTAAAGATTGCAAAAAAATAAAGAAATTTCCAACAAGTTGAGCTACAAGAAAAGAGTACTTTTTGAAGTCTTGAATATCTGTAACTGTAAGACCTGGTAGTGCATGTTGGAAATTTATTAATCTTTAAACGCTTTTTAACATGTAATGTCAAAAAACGTAAGGTTTTTTTAATCAAAATCAGATACTGAAAAATGATTGTAAATTTCGCAGTTTTTCACATACTACGTAGCACAACTTTTTTTGGTTGCAAAATGTGGTTTTTTAGTGCCCTATGGTGTCTAAACAACATACCAAAAATTCAGCTATACTGCATGCTTTGGGAGTTTAATGTAAAGTTTGACCGTAGTATTAGTAAAATCCTACTTATCTTTTAGTTTTCAACTCATGGTACGTCTACTGTTCGATCAATTCTTCAATGCGCTTAGGTACTATAATACTAACCTATTTCACTTTAACGTAAACCATTAGGATTAAGGTAGGAAAATGGAATCAAAATAGGTACTCTACTTCCATCAGTGGAACAGATAAGTCTAATGGAAATCGATTCATGAAACTTCTACCCCATTATGTGTAATAAAGAAACAGATTTTACTGTAATAGGTTTTAACGTAATATTTAATATTGTTAAGCCAATATTCAACGCTTTACGTCAACATAACCTTCCAATCCTTCCATAATAGTCAACATAAGCTTCCGAGTACCAAAATAACCATTATATTAAAATGAATAACAGTTTCACATGAATAATAAATAAATAAATATCTTTGGACATATTACACAAATCGATTTAGTACCACGGTAAGCTCAATTAAGGTTTGTGTTGTGTATACATATAGTATGATCGATAGATACATACTTATACTTAAATATATAGACAACAACGACAAAGGAACAAAATAATATTGGTGATAAATAAATACACAAATAATAATGAATTCGCCGGGATTCGAACCCAGAACCCCTAGCTTCGTAGGCAACTAGTATTATCGACATCGTTTAAACAATGTTTCCCACATTGGCGAGATAAAACGACAGTGTTTTGTTTTGCCGTGGAAAATTCAGGCTCTGGGCTGCTTTTAGTAAACTAAAGGGTTCATGATCATCATCATCTCAGCCATAAGACGTCGCCTGCTGAACATAGGCCTCCCCTCTGGACCTCCACATGTACCGGTTAGATGCGACCTGCATCCAGCGTGTCCCGGCGACCTTCACAAAGTCGTCTATCCATCTTGTGGGTGGACGTCCTAACGCTGCGTTTGCTAAGCCGTGGTCTCCACTCGAGCACTTTTCGACCCCATCGACCATCTGCTCTGCGCGCAATGTGGCCTGCCCATTGCCACTTCAGCTTGCTAAACCGGCTACTAAATAAAACTAGATTGACGCATTGTTAACAATGCTTATTTTGGTATTTTTATATTGCACTTGTATAACTCTTCAGTGCTCTATCCTCTCTCTGAGTTGTATTCTCTCTGCTGAAACTGTGTGACTCGCCTCTCGTCACTGTTTTGAAAATGATTATGCGAGTGATGCATACCCTTCTGTCCGGGATGTGATGCGAATATAGTTGTATGAGTGGACGGACGTATGGGAGCAGAAACCTGTACTATTGTGGGCTCAAACAAGTTGGGTCATAATATCGTAATAAATTATAGTCTCTCTACAATGCCCGTCTTTTTTTGAGAATAGTACATTGAACATTAATATAGAGGGCGGGAAACGGAGAGCTACATGCCAAGTAGGCATGCCGTATATCTGGCGGAATTCTGGCCGGAGGAACTGAGGCCAGATAGAGAAACGCGGCCTGTAAACTTGTTTCTCGCCGAGATTTGTATAGTTCTTTTCTCAAACTTGCAATGAAATAAAAAAACGAAAGTGATTTTCACAGTACACAAACGAAACGAATCTACAAAATAATAAAAAAACAACTTATACGTCAATTTTCTTTAACTATTTGAGATAATCTTTTACCCGGTGACATTGACATTAATTCTTTTTTTTTACGGTGAAATGCCAAGATGTTCTGTCACTTTACAAGTTACTTCCGATATTTAACTTTTTAAGGAGGGTCCTTTCCGGCAGTCATAAGACTGCAAAGTAGTTATGAAATGCCCTTACATATCCAGTTCAATCATCGAAATTGTACTTCCTGGTTTAATTTGATGTACGTAATGCCAACATTTAATTGCAAGTTTGAGAAAAGCACTATACACATACCTCGGTCGGGAATATGGAGGTGCTCGCCCCAGACCTATCCTCTATCTCTCGTCTATATGTCTTCGACCGGCTACCCCTTTTGTCCCGGACTCTATTATTATAGTGATGTACTATTTTTTTTCGAATTTCTTCTAACGTCATAAAAAATTTTTGCCTTCATTTGACCTAAAAAAAAATCGTAAAATTAATCCGAGTTCTTTGCGAGCACCCTGTTTACAGATAATGCCTGGTTTGTAGATTATAATGTAAAAGGTACGTTCAGTTCAGGGAATATTTGATGAGCACCATAATTTATTGAATATGCGAGCGATGTAGTGAATATAACTAATGAGCAAACTTGTTATTATAATCGGGTAATATCCTCATACTAATAATTGGTAGTCTGTGGGCAAAGTGAAGACGTCTTTATATTTAAGGTGACTTCAATTTCTGCACAAGTCAAGATATGCTTGAAATATTGAGTGAGATCATGAGTAGGACTAAGTACGGTCCAATTGAAGACGTCATCTGTAATCCTGGGAATATAAATATATTTTCGGACTTTTCGTTATTCTTCCTCGTTTTAATTTTCCTTGTTGGTATCGTTTTGATTCGGCTGTATCATAAAATTAAGGATTTTCTTTGTAAGCGGTTCCTTATTGTTGATATTAAACATGATTTTTCTTTAGTTTCATTATTTATCCCTTTGAAATCCAAGATTTTTCTCTTCTGCCTTATATTTAGATTTTGTTTTTGAGGTCGGTCATTAGTACACTGTTTATTTCGAATCACTTTTTGGCCACGTTTAAATGTCTAGTTTTTCACAGTATTTTTTTATTTATTTATCTAGAATAGCACAAATTACGAAACTATTGTAAAACTGTCAAATAATCAACACTATTACATTGTACATTTTTTAAGAATGGGTGTTATAAAATCGTTTTTTTGCCATAGGGGCTAGGGATAAAAATAAATATTTGATTCAACCCAAATCTAAAATATAATACAAGCATTGATTATACAAGTACAACAAACATAACATAATATGACAGATAAATATGACATACTTACATACACAGAAACATCCTTATCTCAAGAAGAAATATCAGTGTTCAACTGTTCATCACAGAAATAATTATATGTCCGTACCAGGATTTGAACACGGGATAACCAGTTTAGTAAGCAGGGTCACTACCAACTAAGCTACCGAAGAAGAGAAGCCATGTAATTGATAATCAAACATAATCGTCAGTGAACAATGTAATTAGAAATAATCACTAAATTAAAAATAAAAACACCGGCTTCAACCAATTTTACATCAACTCAACTCTTATCTACCACTCTACCCTTATTATCTAATAAATCTAATAAGCTAAGAAGGATCTGAAGCAATGTGTAATTTTGATCCTTGAACATGTAAACAGTTGATATTAATTTCAAATGAAATTTAACTGTTATAATCATGCGACAGTAAATTTCACAATACGACAATATTACATTAAAAACAGCGCAGCAATTTGTTCCATTGCGTTCAAGATTTGGTTAGCGTAGCTGATAAATTACTTTTTGGCGTACCACAGCGCGAAATGTAGTTTTAATTGCAACTGTAAATTATTTCGCCACGTTATTAAATTCAGCCATCTCTAACTGTTTATTGAAAGATTTGGAATGTAGTTTAGAAAGCGGTACAGACCTACTAATATTATACTTGATTGTCACTGATTAAATATTCAGTGCCAACTAAAAAATAGCCAGTAGGTAGGTCAATAAATTATGATCCATATATTCAACTCATTACGGAGCATTATTTTTTTAAATTCTAAATAAATACATTAGCGTCACTCATTTTCGAAAACCATGACTCTAATGTATTAATGTATATGATACGCCTAACGCGCCTGCGCGTGGCATGCGCGTTGTAGCGTCAGAGAAGTTATAGTAGATGGTACACCGCTTGTACGTCACGCTCACGTGTACGCCACGCAACCGGTGTGCCATCTAATATAACATTTACATACACTACAATACGCACGCCATGCATTCGCGCGCGCACGTGCTGCGCACGCATCATGTAGGTGCGTTTAAACCAAAAGAGCATTCACTGTTCTAGCGCCCGTTCTAAGAAATCAACCAATCACGTTTTGTGTACCGATCGAATTTCGTAGAGTGGGAGGTTAGAACAGCGAATGCTCTTTTAGTTTAACCGCACCTTCACTCGCAAGTTATCACCACTCGATTCAATCTTAATTTTTTCGGACTTGTATCGTTATGTACCATTTCAGTACAGTTGGTTCTTTTTTACGCGATAGTGTGAGTTGTGGATCTTTTCATTTTCGAAACTCCGGAGGGCCATCTGTACTGAATAACATCGTACAATAGGTAGGCAAAAAGGAAATTCGTAACTGATAGTGTCGTTTCAACACACTCCGTTTGGTGGTGTTTTTAATTTACAGTTTCACTCGTTTTGAACCTTGCTTTTTTCGCATTTGTATTAAGTACAATATTCAATTGTTATATATAAATTAAAACATGATATGTCTTCTAAAATATGTATTAATTGAATGTTTTCCTTTTCTTACATCCATTTCCACGATTAGACGCGCCTTAAAAACGCCAGTGTGCAAAGGCTCAAAGGCTTCCAATACGATTATCGTATGTAAATTTATACATGTGCCTATCGACAATAACAGCGCTGCAAAAGCGGCTTATCTCGAGCTCAGGTGCAAAAAGTTTCTAAAATTTGCCAATCATTGAATTATACACGGTGTAGACATGGATCATTTACTCCCTAGATGATTCATGGGAATATTTTAAACATTATTTTTGTTTCCTGGCATTTTCTTAGTCATTTTAACGACATAGAATTCAAAGTCAAATGATTCCTTATTCAAATTGGGATAGCAACAAACTCTTTTGAACGGTCTAAGTTACAGATAGAATTAAAACTACTTCCGGTTCTAACCCTACAACACTGACCTGAGCTGCCCTGCTAAGCGAAATAGCGATATTTCAAAAATAGAGACATTTGGAAATGGAATCGTCAGCTATAGAATTTAAGGTGCATGTTTGCATTAAATTTTATTTTTAGATATCGCTATTATGCTTGGCAGGGCAGTGAGAAGAACCGGTAATTCATCATCTAAGAATTTTTATTTCCGAAAAATATCTCCGACATTTCGAATATTTTCGTTGACGTTTCAACATTTTCTAGCTGAGTGAGTTTCTCGAACTACCCGCACTTGGACTTTTTTATTATTCGCTTGAACAGTCCCCATCAGATATATCTTAGCGTCCAAAGTGTTCAAAAATATCCGTACACGCCTTTAATGCCATAACGATAGGAGCGTGTTCTGATAATTTCGAGCGTTCCGGAAGCTGCAATATTGATGGCAATTGAACGTTTTCCACTCGAGTGAGCAGATGTCTCCCGGTCAATAGACAACAGTCAAATTTAACATTAAATATTTCTAGAAAAACTGTTTTCTCAATTCTCAATGATGTTTTTATTTGACAACTGATGTTTTAATGTTAGTGTGCACTTGTGTAGTCTATGAAAGGTAGTCCGTCGATATAAACAACATCGAGGATTTATAACAAAACCCGAGTTGAGATGAAGAGGTTTTGGGCGCGAATTTCCGCAACTGAGTTTGCTCAAGTGACAGGCAAGGCGTTTCGAACTCAAATAAGGAAACAATCTTCTAGAGCTTCCGGATTGTGAAGGGCGGAAGTTGTCTAAAATTTAACGATCAACGATATTACAGCAAGAATATTATTAAAAATATCAAATGGGGTGATTTTTCTGCATATTTTGTTATTCTAAGTTCTACGTCAGTTCGAGAAAACTTCATGGATGACTGGTCCATAAAACGCGTAGACATTTTGTTGTAGTAGTTAGGCTGTACGTTATGAGAAACAATATTATGGCTGTTGAACAGGATATCACATAAAATTATGGCAAATGAAATTCTGGTAAATAGGGGTATCCCCAGCGGGTACATGTAAGGCGATTCTCACCGGCTTTACTAGATTTCTCAAGGCAAAACATCAACACTTGTCCAATAGTCATAATCATAACATAATTAGAGATGATTCATTACTCATACATTACAAAGCAAAGCTAAATTTCGGTGTCATTATTGTAAAATATTTTATAATTGGGATATGTTTTATAAGTACAAAACGCTAACTCTTCACTTTAATTATCACGGTAAACAGCTTACTAAGTTAGTTTGTTTTAGTATTATAGTCCATTCTGTTTAGAATAATGTTGTGGTCAGAGTTGTTTAAATAACACTTGTATTTAGCAGTATCAAGGGGGTGTCACTCCGCGATTCCGTCGCGCGGCTACAAGTACATGCAGAGCGCCCCGTCTCCGTGGTCTATTCAATGGTTGGCGCGCGCTGTCTCGGAACGCACGTTTACAACGCTGGCTCGTCACGTATCGCGAAATATATCGCTTGCAAATATTAGGATTATTTTATACATGTGCATCTTAAATGAAAATGCTTACATGCAAACTTATTACCTACATTCGTAGTAAATTAAATTCTCAGAAACTCAAGTCAATTACAGACAAAACGGTATATTTTCGGACAAATTTGTCAGTAAAAAAGCGACACATTTAAATAATGTAAAAAACTTCGTTCTCTCATACTTTTATTGAATTTCGCGCCTTTTGTCCTAACATGTTATTTGGTTGTCTGACTTTATTCCCATAATATCAAATAGGTACACTGGTACATATAAGAGAAAATGCCGTGTTACGTCTGCCTTACGATTGTGATTAAACCATTACTTATTTATGCTGCTTTTGTAATGAATGCGTACCTTACCTACGCAACCTAACGTAATTCTTTATTTTTAAATGCATTAAGCAGATAGGTATATTAATTTCTGCACACCTCACATACTGTCTACAGGTATATTTTTAGAATGTTCGTGTTATTATCAGGATTATTCGGATGGATATTCACCTAAAGTTAGCGAAGTCGTGTTGCTATCTCACTCACACCTCAAACAATGCCGCCCGGGCACGCGCGGCCGAAGCACAAAGAAGGTGCCGACCGAGTTGAGACAAATATTTTTGAATCACGTGTATGAACTGCGTAGGTAAATTCTATAATCACGCATGAACTAAATTGTTGAATCAAGACGAATGCTATTAACGCCGTAGATATCATTGCAGTAATGTATTTGTCAGACGCCTCATAGCGCCGTTCGTTATTTTATTAGTTTTCAATAATTGACAACCCTGTTTTCGACGGCGTGCGGCTTATAAGCGACCTTTCCGCCACGCAATACGGCCCATTTCAGCTGCTCGCGTCGCCTCGCGCGCCGTTTTGTTTGGTAATAATAATTGTGTAGGTACATAAAAAGCCGGCATTTGTGAACATCAAAGCAGTGAAGCTTCTGTACTTTATATATTCTGTGGCAGTATTTAATAAAGGAAATGAATTGTTTTGGCGTAATTTCTATTGACCTTGAGTTCTTACTGACCATACCTGGGATAACTCGGGGCATTTATACGAAAGTGATGTAGCAAAATATTTTATCGACTAAAAATATATCGATGTTACTGTGAACGACAACATCAAAATGTTATTCGGCATAAATAAATATTAGGTACTTACTCTTCAATTAAAATAAAAAATAACTTTAAACGGGTAATTACGCGTTTATTTTAAAATAGCTTCCAAAATATACAATTAATATTAAAATATCAATATTTAAATTGACATTTTTATTAAAATGACATTTGCATACTAGTTTTTACTATCTGAAGAGGCCCGATATCAGATAATTATGACAATGAACCTCTGTACTCTAATCGAGAATGTTCAATAAGCACATCTTGTATTAGAATTATATCGACATCTTTTTAATCGATATCAAATCCCTATAACTTGCCCCCAGTTATCCCAGGTATGTTACTGACAGTAACTAAGTGGTTGGGCCGTGATACACCTTAATACACGGTTCGATTATGCAGAACCTTAAATAAAGAAGGTGGGTTGTTTGCTCCGAGTTACCCGGGTCATTTGCAGAAAAAGTGTACCTTTTAATTTTTTTTGCGATCATGGACTGTAATACATCATTTTACTCGGTATCGTGCGTACTTTTCAGTTATGAAACAAAAATAATTGTCCCTAATATCACCAAAATAAGTTTGTAAATTGAGATTTCTCAGTTTAGTTACTCCCATACTAAATGTATGAAACGAAATGTAACGAAACTGATAAAAAAAACCTCAAATTAGTTACAGAATTTTTCATACCTGTAGTATGGGAGTAACTAAACTGAGAAATCTCAATTTACATAC
This sequence comes from Thaumatotibia leucotreta, assembly GCA_025490895.1. Lineage (NCBI taxonomy): Eukaryota > Metazoa > Arthropoda > Insecta > Lepidoptera > Tortricidae > Thaumatotibia > Thaumatotibia leucotreta. The sequence goes on from JALPQI010016879.1 coordinate 9,746, forward strand.
TTATTTTCGTGACATTAAAAGGTACACTTTTTCTGCAAATGACCCACCCTGCAAAGTAGCTGACGCGCTGCCACTGATACTTTGGTAAATAAATACGTAGTTATGCAAAATCAATTGCATAATTACGTCCATTTTATCAATTAAATAATAGGATATACTTTCATATCCACTCATTCTCTGCCCAAATAATAACTATAATGTTCATAATTCGGATGTAAAACATAATTAGGATGCTGTACTGAGATCAATGAGCAGTTGAATAATGAAACATTTTTTCATCCGAAGACATCATTTTGTTGGGAGAAAATGGAAGTGCTAACATTGTATTTAGTTCTATCAGATTAACGGCCTGTTTCACAATCTCCAGTTAAAGCTATCTGTCAGATAAAAAATAACACTATCTCTTTCTTTCACCTGGAAGAATAAAGAGAGCGTGTTATTTTTATCTGACAGATAGCTTTAACTGGAGATCGTGAAACAGGCCCTTAAGCTATCAATAAAAGAATTCAGAAAAGTAAAACATTTTCTAGAGGGTCACTAAATTGATTTTGAACTGTATCCTTTGGATCGCTTCATAAAATTCTTTCCACCGTAAATTCCTTTTTATGAAAACTTCCACTCTATTGGCCCATTCGATTTTCAGATAAAATACTTTATGAACAACACAACACGTATTCGTAAAGTAAAGAAAGTATTTTACGAGTTTCGAATGACCTCGGGCCATATATTTCTAAGTATTTTTAGAAGTATTTCGCGGTACAGGTTCGAAAATACAGTGAATTCTTTGGATGTACAAATTAAATTTTGTTTACATTATCCATAAGCTTGGCGTATTAAGCGTGGGATGCTTAGAGTAAAATTCAGTATTTCCAAATATATCGCGTTGTATTGGAAATATATGTCCTTTCGCTTACGCTAACATTATGTAAGACATACTTATTAAGACGGATACAAGTTAATGTGTACTATGATATTGATACCATATTCCAACAGGTCTATATATACTCCTAGAAATACGCTAGGCGGACACGCGTCTGACGCCCAGGGTTGTGCTAAATGAATTTCGTAAACGTGATAGAGTTTAGCTTTTCTTAAATAGAGTAGAAGTGTACAACAGAGAAGCATCTTTTATACGAATATTCACGAGTGCGAAAGAGACACAACCAATGAAACACGTACGAAACAATTTCTGAGCAAGTCCATTCGAATCGTGGTGCTAAAATAACGTTACTATCGGTTTTGAAAATAGGTTACGATGTCCCAAAAGAAAGTAATTAGACTTGCTAACTTTTCGTTTAGTAGCAGCCCTAAGGTATCGATGATGCAATGCGTAGCGTGTAGGTTTATAGCTCTTGCCCGCCTAGCGGGTACGCCGGCATCTGAGCGAAGTTTACGAATGCCAACCTGCATGGTAGGTACGCGGTGTCGAATGTGTTTAAACTCTTACTCTTAGTATGTAGTTCATACTGTTCATAGTATTGTCCTTTACGGAAAATGGAATTTTAAAAATGGTATGTCATGCCAAGTGCCAAGAAATTTAAATCAGGAACTAAGTAGCTACGATTATTTTGCCCATGCTTAGAATCTGCACACTTACTGTTCGATAATCTTTATTTTAAATTAACGCTAAAATGTTTTTTTTGATGGTGTTTTTTACGAACTAGTGTGAAAAATGGATCATCTCTTATCAGGTCGAAACTTTCAGGCCATCTATTAAAAACGTCGTCCAACATGAAAATTTATACCCACTGGTTTCTTATTTTAGTAATAAAGCTGTAATTAAAAACAATACACAAGTTCTTACAAAAGAAGCAAATATTAGCTACTTATTTCGGCCCATTGTTGTTGTTGCCAACCCGAGGGAAGTAAATCCCAAGTAAATATACTTATACGAAACTAATATCAGTGTTCTGGATTAAGTACAAATTGCAATAAATAAAGTTTGACCCGCCATGTGTCCGGTTCCAATAAGACGTTATGAGATCCGGGCAGGAATTGATCAGGGATGATCTTTATTACAGATTTGGAGGGTTTCCAATAATTATCGTAATTTTGTTAGCATCTGTAGACTAGTTGGTAGTTCACCTGCTTACAAAGAGGGAGGTTCCGGGTTCAAATTTAATCCCGGCGAGGATATTATTTGTGAATTTATTTATCACAAATATTTGTTTCTGACGAACTGAAAACATCTGGAAAAGCTATATTTTCCATTAAGCTACCCATTACCACTACCCTGTCTAATAGCAATATGTCTGTGATGATAGCGTATATACCACCGATATAAGCCTTTTGTCATTCCGCTGCATGCCTTCAGATAATTGGATCCCCTAATTAGTTCTGACCACCTGAAAGCGCCTCAAAGGCGAAGGAGTCTTTGTACTGTATCCTAGATGAGCTTTGTTGGAATTTTGGGTCAACTTTTAGGGCTATTACTGAGCTGCTAGTCTGATATGCAGTCTGTAGTAATCATGCAGAAATGATTATTTCATACGTCTCTTAAATTGTGCCCTTACCTTTAATTTATTTTCAATTCATATAGTTATCATTATCAATTTTAGGTTCATTGGGCTCCAGCGCATGCAAATTGTTAACCGAATTCGCGAAACGTCTGGTTATTTGACTAAAGACCGAAGAGCTGACAGCAATGCGATGTAGCAACGAAATGCCGCCAGCATCTTTGGTACAATGAAGATCAATCGTAGATATAAATTATAGTAGTTAGATTTAATGTAGGTATGTACTTAGGTATGTGTACAGATTTGTCAATAAAGTGATTGATTATTTATCCGGAGAATTTTAATTCAAAGTTGCTAATGTAATTAATACGTAACTCGTCTCGTCGTACTCTAAGGTAATTAATACGTTCATGGTTCAATCATTAATGTGTCAGAAATGTCTAAAAACAAAACTAACAGTTTTAAAAGTTTCTAAAGGAAGTTGAAATATCGGAATATGGAGTCTTCATCTGAAGCTAAATTGAAATTATGAAAATTTTAAGTTGATTTCCTACTTTCGCTGTCAAAGAACTCATTATAAAATATAAATAACAAAGTATCATTAATATAAATATATGTCATGTAAAACTCGGATAATTAGAGTTTCGGAGTCAGTGCTACACGCGTCTTATAAATTAGTCTCAGAAGACAGTCATTATGAAGTTAGCAAAACATTTAAAATGCACAGTCATTCCGAGATGAGAAACACGGCATTAATTTTCAAGGAAGACTTGCATTTTCGTGCTCTTGTGATAGCGTTCTTAATGGATTTGACGGGCGGCGTAATTTAAGTGTAGCGTTAGACATTAATTTACCTCAAATGACACCTTTATTTGACCAAAAACGTCAAAGGTTAAAAATTGTACTAGAAATTAGCTATCATCATCAGCCTATGATAGTCCACTGCTGGACGTAGGCCTCTCCTATTAACTATGCGTATAAACGCATTAGGAGGTAAATGCCCATAATCGCCACGCTGGGCAAGCGTGACAATGGTCACAAGGTTTAGAAGGATAAAGCCTTAACTACAGATACTTCGAATCTAACAAGTTTACACGACTTATATCAATCAGTGCGAATGATGGACGTCTCTTGAAAGATGGAGGACGCCCGACTCAGACGAGATGATAGCACCTGTCAGAGGCAGCGACAGGGGATATATAAGTTATATAAGTTTGATCGTTCAAGGGTGTAGGTAAGTTTTTACTGATAAATATTCATACATCATTCCTTATTTTCAGGGTTCCGTACTCAAAGGGAAAACGGGACCCTATTTCTAAGGTTCCGCTGTCTATCCGTCTGCCACTAATAGGCTGTATGTGGTGAATTGTTATATTTAGTTGAGATTTTCACAGATCCTGTATGTCTAATATTGGTACACATCACAAGCCTTAATTGAGCTTACCGTGGGACTAGGTCGATTTGTGTAAGATAACCCAAGATATTTATTTATATTTTTTTGGGTAGCAGCTAAATCAATAATTAAATGAAAGTTACTGGGTAGTTCTAAAGGTAAAATGTAAGAGAATCTAACACTTACAGGTATGAAATAAATAGGTATTTAAACATTAAAATAAATACTATATTAATAAATCATTTTGGCAAGCTTAAGGCAAAGACTATTAGTATAGCATCACCGTGTTAAGTAAAATGGCCTGGCCACGACATTGGTAATGCGACCGGCGGGACGGAAAACCATACGTGCGAGAGGGAGTTCCGATATCGGCCTCTCGCTCCAACTTATGGATTCGCTCGCCCCCGGTCGCCTTAGCCTTAGACCAATGTCGTGGTCAAGCCATAAAATATTCTGAAGGAAAGTGGAAACGAACCCAAAAAACAGTTGAAGATATGAATTCAATTTTCAATTTTTTTTAAATCGCTTGTTATAATACCGTCTATGGATCTAAACGTTCTGTGTAATATTTGTAACACGCATTTAAATTGAACAGAGAATTTATCGCATATACCTATTTCAATATAATATTTATACCAGCATTTGTAGTTTGAATAAGGCTTGTTCACAAAATAAAGTAGCCATTGCTGTATAATTCTTTTTTTTTTTGGATGAGACCATACCTTTGTATGGGTGCTATTACAAAGAAGGGCTCTTTGCCTATCTTCTTGGACGCTGTGGTTGATATTTATATCAATTTCTCCATAATTATGGACTTTTATTTAAAATTCTGGATTTAAGTAGTTTTTCTTCTTATTTTACCATTTTGAGTCATTTAGTTTCCGTATGGGTCTTAACCAGACATCGGATTCCGTGGGGCGAAACTTCTTGACAGCTAGGGACTTCCTATATCGATAAACTCGTTTATCGATACTTGTTCTATTAGACTAGTGACCGCCCCCAACAATGTATGTGTTTTTTTGTAACTATTGATCATTTTATGAAATTTTGTTATGCTCCTATAACCTCCACAGAAATCGAAAAGTTTTCTAGCCACTTGAAATGGATTTTTCTTCCGTTTTCACTGAAACGCTTAACGCCTGAATATATGGAAAAAAATCTGGTGGTTTACTTTAACAATAACATCAGACAGTCGTAAAAAAAATTGAGACGAATAAATATTTAAAAACGTTTTCAAAACAGAAGAAGAAAATTTAGCTGCGTTATGGGTAAATTGGGTAATACTCTTTTAATAAAAAAATATTTTATAAGCAAACCTTTGTGTGATCACTAGTATTTAGAACAAGTATCGATAAATGAGTATATCGATATAGGAAGTCCCTAGCTGTCAAGATCTTTCGCCCCATGGAATCCGATGTCTGGTCTTAACTAAACTACAATACCGATACTATAATAAACTGTGAATCTCTTGTCTACAATTTTTATTAACTATTTCAAGTCTAAGATTGTTGAAATCGTCTCTGAAGTTCGCACTTTTTTGGGCCTGAACTTTTGCATAAAGCATTATCTGAAGTTATTTTGATTTTGACGACTTTTCAGGGAATGCTTTTGGATATTTGATTCTTAAACTTAAAACAGAAGAATCAATTTACAGTCATCCTCTGTAGCCTAGTTGGTAGTGACCCTGCCTACGAAGCTGGAGGTTCCGGGTTCGAATCCCGGCGAGGGCATTCTTTGTGTATTTATTTATCACAAATGTTTGTTCCTTGGTCTTAGCTGTGTATGTATCTAAGTATCTATACGTATCTATCTATTATATATATCGTCGCCTGGTACCCACATCACAAGCCTTAATTGAGCTTACCGTGGGACTAGGTTGATTTGTGTAAGATGTCCCAAGATATTTATTATTTATTATTTATTTACAGTCCCATGGCTGTTAGAACTACATCGACGGTAGAAAGGCTAATTGACTTAACCGACATTTTATGAACTTTACAGGAGAGCCGTTTAAAGTTTTATTTTTTAGAAAAAAAAATCGCTACAAAAAAAGTAACAGGTATATTGTAACGCAACTGCCATCAAATATTCAAGATATAAAGGCGCATACTTTGGTTCCTACCTTGATAAAATTAGTTTATTATGTCTCGAAATAAAGGTCGCTGAAGACAAATCTGCTAAAAATGAGAGAAAGGCTAATTGGTTCAAATACCAACAGCGTCTGCCGCCGGAGGCAAGTCAAATGACTGTAGTGTACAAGTGCACTTTTTTAAAAAGAAGGCTAAATGAGCTAAGCGCTATTTTTACTATACAACGGGGTAAGGCTAAACAGTTTAAGCGATTCTTTAATGGAAATAATTGGCGATTCTAATTGACTTAATGACACACATTCATTGAAAAACGGATTGCTTAAATCTCAGGAATTATATGAATATGATTAAACATGGTGGTTGAAGCTCGGATATTTAGAGACAAAGGTATAATTACTCTGCAGGTCTAAAGAAAACGAAATGAATGAAAATCGTTTTTCTCAATTTTTATTGCTATATAAAGAAAAATATTTGCTTCTAATAACATAATTAGATAGTTATTTGGCAGAATCAGTCTTAGAAAAATTGCGGATATTGATTACAGCGTTTCATCCGCAATAACCTTTCTGTCGCTTCTATTGGAAAAAAATGCTCTTTTTGCCTAACATCTTTAATTAATTTGTTACTACGATTGATACGTTACATTTTTTAATCTTAATTTTTATTATATCTGTAGTCAGTTTTTTTACAATATAAGCTGCAGAAATACGTAAGTAAGTATTTAGACTTAAACTTTAATTATTATTAAATAATCAAGAAATAACAATGAAAATAATTAAATTATTTCATAATGTGAAATACACGATTTCAGTATCACACACAAATCACTACGGCACATGCGCCTACCGGCACAGACTACAAGTGATTGACGCGCCCGCGCGGGGGGCGGCGGTAGTTATAGGCGAGCGGCTCAAAAAGCACCGACGGCGGCAAGAGTGTGATTGTACCGCCGAGTCAAAAGTTTCTTATAGAAATTTTTGATGATTTAAGCTACACTGATATGATGCATTATGATTTTATTATAAGGATTTAAATGACACAGGTCAAACAAATATTCTATTTCAACCGACATTCTCATCTATAAAAAGAGGTTCAAAATGCTTAAGTAACATACATTTTATGGTTTAGGGTTTTACGTATTTGGTTGAAGCGACCCATGCCCTAAAAAATTGGGAAGAGCTAAATGGTTCAAGCGACATGCTTCTTTTATTTTAAATGGAGGCTAAATGCTTCAAACGCTTATGGTGGCACTTTTTCGTTTAAGTTCAATTGACTTAAACGACTATGCTCGTGTGTGATGGAGTAAAGCCAAAAGGTTCAAATCAAAACGAATGGCAAAGTTGGGAAAGTAAAAACCGCTTAAGCGGGCACCAATCAAACATGTTTGTGGGTCAAATCACGTTTCATTCAAAAATGCAATTTTTTGTGTTGCTTCATGCCTTCATTTTTTTAACGCTGTACCAAATTTCAGAAGTGTTAACCGCCATCAAAATCGTCTGATCGCTATGAAACCGAGCTCAATCGACGGAGAAAAATCTGCCGATTCCGATGATATAAATAACTCAATATCGCCCAAAGTGTCGCTTAAGCCAATTAGCCTTTCTACCGTCGACATGGGACTATTGTGTAACAGTAGAGACTGATTTTACGATGGCTACTTTATTTCGTGAACAAGCTTTATCTTTCAAATGTATAATTTATATTCAATAATCCGAAGGCCTCTGGCTCCCACAAACTGAAAGGCCACTGCAAATTCCACAAATACATAGCAACCAAGATATGCGTATTTGCGGCGTTCGGCGGAATTACCAATTTAATTTGAAGATCTGTTCGCAACATCTTTGGCTCTTATCCCATTACTTGGAGTTGATGCAGTATATCTGTAAATAGGTATAGTGGCCTCTTTGTCGATTACAGTCGCCATCAGATATATAATAGCGTCCGGAGCGCTCAAAAATATCTGAACACGCCTCTATAGTTATGGCAATAAAGGCGTGTTGAGATATTTATGAACGCTCCGGACGCTAAGATATATCTGATGACGACTGTACAACCTTAATCTTATTACTTTTAAGGATAGAGCATTATTATGTGTCATTTTTCGGAATATAATATATGGACGTGACTCAAAATTGATGATTTAAACAATTTGATTGATTAATTACTTTTTCTACTCCCGTACTTTTAGTTGTCATTTATATGGTCGTGAACACACCTTTAAGTCCCTACCTTACAGATGTCAAGATAAGTCTATATTGTCTATTCCCTATAAACGCATTCGGGTTTACACGCAGTGCGTTTTTTGCATTCTAAGACACCTCGTGTAAACAACAGCGGCCCTACCGCGAAAAACAAAATTCGTTAATTTCGAGGATTTGTCTCTCTCACTCTAGTGACGCCTTCGTTTGAGTCACAAAGAAAAATCATCGAAATTTACGATGATTTTTCTTTGTGTTTATTTTATGAAACTCCATAGCAAAAAGGCTGCCTTCAGTTTTAGGGCAAAAGGCGGCATTTTACTATGGAGTTTCATAGAAAATACTGCTTTCTACACTAGGACGGCAGATGTAGTGACCGAGAATATGTTAGTTCCACCATTACATGAGGTTAAAGCATAAGTATTTTAACGGTAGGACTTAATCGCGTAAACTTACGTTTAATATTATCCAGACGCTTATGGCATTACGTTACGCCCGTGATCACAGGCAGACTAGCGAGATAATGTATCTTTTCTCAAACTTGCTACGGAATGTTGATGTTACTTACTTTAAATTAAGCCCGGAAATACTATGTATCCGGTGTCATATGCTAAGATGATATGTAAAGAGATTTGATGTATTTATTTCACACCTAGGACTGCAAACAAACTGTCTATTGTTTTGAAACGTCAAATTGTGACACTAGGTCTTGACATTCAGCCACAGAAAAAAAAAATAACCTAAGAACTAATGTCTATACCGACAGGTAAAAGGATACCTCAAACAGATTAAAAAAAAGTTAGGCGCGAAAGTTTTTTTTTAATGTTGTACGATACTGTGCTATTGGTTTATTTACAAATCAAATAGTATGGTTCGGCGAAATCAGTTCGTTTTATTTCATGGCAAGTTTGAGAAAAGCACTATACAAATCTCGGCGAGAAACAGGGTTACAGGCCGCGTATTCCTATCTGGCCTCAGTTCCTTCGGCCAGATATATCTACTTGGCCTGTAACCCTTCGTTTCCCGTCCTCTATAGTAATGTACTATATCTTATCTGGTTTTGTGAACTACCCGCACTTTTTTTTTATGTTGGCACAACAATGTGGCTCCACTCCACCTGATCGCACTTGGTCTTGATTATTCACTTCTAGGCTAGGGCTCTCACTAGGCCTACACAAAACGCTGACAACAAAACCCACGTAGCTAGGTGTTAATATACTCTTATCTAATGAAGAATACACCAATATACAAAACCGCACTTTTACGCTTCCGTTACAAAGGTTTTCATACCGCTTGCATCATTAGCACATTAAATATTTATGGAGAACCTCTGCACCAGAAACCACTTTTTTTTTTGAGTCTTATCCATATTATTGCGAACCGTGACGCCAATTCGTTTGATCTCTGTTTATTACTCGCTGTAATGAATATACGCACTGGTAATGAGATGGAAAACAAAATTCAATATACAATTCCTGTAATAGTATTCCTTGAAACACAAATGGAACGTAAAATATCAAACGCTTTCTATTCATAGTTTTGGAAAAATCGTTGGCGACTGACAGTGATGCTTGAATAGAAAATATATTTGCATGAAACTCAAAACAGAGCATTTTATAGTAAATGTTGGTAGATACAGCTAGCAAAATTGTTTGCTTTTCTTATTATATATTATATAAGCAAAGGTTAATTTGTTTGTTGACTTTACGTGGAATTAAGGAATCACAAAAGTTTGTAATAATAGTATGTAGTTTAGTAAACGCGTTATAAAATGCTAATTGTTTATTATTTCACTGAAAATAATGCACTAAGTTGAACTGGTAGACGATATCCTAAGAAGCTTTTGGATCTTTATAGGTGTAGAAAAACATCGTGAGGAAACCTGCATACATTTGCGAAGAAATTAAAGGGCGTATGTGAAGTTCCGAACAAGTACTGGGACAGCGTTGTCGTTGGAACTACGCAAAATAGACCCATTTGATGTTAAGATGCGGAAAATACAATACGACCAATACGCACTATTAAATATTATTATATTAATTGTCAGTGTAAAGATACTGACTGATGGAGTAAACAGACCTACAATTTAAATTATAAATGGATCGAAATGATCTAAATTCGAACAATAGTTCCTACCCACCCATCCATTATTTTGACAGACGGGTATCTCCCAACGCAACCGTAAAAGATAAATGAAAACCTCATCTTCTATTTCTGTAAAGTGTTTAACTTAAATAGCAAAATTTGATCTTCGTATACATACACTGTCGAAAACGACGTGGGTTTATTTTACTCTGTAGATATTTAAGACAAATTCCCTGGAGGTCTAATAAATTCCCTAGTTTTAAGTATGTGAAAGGTGTACGAATACGTTTTTACTTATTAGAGCTATAGCAGATTAGGTAACCTAATCTACTAGCCTTACATGGCCTTATGATTACATTTACCTCTATTTTTTTTTTGCATACATAACAGTGACGCTGACACGAATTATTACAAGATTTTATTTAGACCTCTCTCGGGGTTTATTATCTCGTTCCAATTACCGATTGAGCTAAAATTTTGCTTAAATGACGGTGCAATATGATACATGGAACTAGTAACTATGAAGTCAAGAGGTAGCCAGGAGCCACAGGAACTTGAGAACAAAATGACGTAATCCTATTAAATATGGGTTCTTCGCTTTCGTGTAAAATTAATGCTCATATCACGACGGCAATCTTTACCATTTCATTTGTTGGTCTTGTGGGCGGCCTTTCGGGCGTGGTCAAATGGAGCATTCAAATAACTTTCTGAACTCAATACTTACCTTCTAAAAAGCATCTCGCCGTCTGAATCGAATCGGGGCCAAAGCGTCTCACCTCCGACGATTTAAACGAAAATCCTCAGCTGGGTATCGATTCTCAAAGTTGAGCGATACGCCTCGGACATTCGATAAAGAACTTCCCACTTTTGACAGCTTAGCAAATTATGTTTACTCTCGAACCGGCTGTTACCACAGTTAAGGCGCGAAAATTAGAGATTATTATCGCATCAAGAAAGTTTTCCTTAAACCAACCCTTAGGCAGCCAACCGGCTAAGAGTTTTTATCCATTTTTGTAAGTGTCTTCAGTTTCATGGTTACGAAGGAAAAAATATAGTCAAAATTCGTCTGGCAGTATTTTAGCTACGAAAAAATATTTGGTCCGTATAATTTTTCATTATGATCAAAAATGGTTGTGTATGTACATATATAGTAACATGTTTGGGGACCTAGCACATGAAGTGTTTGACGATACTCACGGTGGTCTTTTAGCAGATACTGTTGAGCATTAGACATGACGTCTGGATCAACAAAAATAATTCTGTTGTCTAGAACAGACTAGAAGTTGCAACGGAAAGGGCTATGCTAGGAGTCTCTCTGCGTGACCAGATTAAAAATGAGACCATCCGCAGCAGAACCAAAGTAACCGAAATAGCTCTCCGAATCGCTAAACTAAAGTGGCAGTGGCACATTGCTCGTAGAACCGATGGCCGTTGGTGCGGGAAGGTTCTTGAGTGGCGGCCACGTACCGGAAGGCGTAGCGTAGCCCCCCCACAAGGTGGACTGATGACCTGGTGAAGATCGCAGGAGTCCGCTGGATGCGGGTGGCGCAGGACCGGTCATTGTGGCAATCTTTGGGGGAGGCCTATGTTCAGCAGTGGACGTCTTTCGGCTGATATGATGATGATGATACTAGATGATCGAAAAATTAGACATTTATTTGTGAAATACCTATATTAAAATATTATCGAACCGGGTTACTCACGTACTTAAGTCGATGGTTGCTCGACATGTTTATTTGTGAAATAACTGAAAAATTTCAAAGACAAAGCGCATCAAAGCAAGAGCTTTAATTTTTGTAAATTTTCGATCGACTAGGTAAAAATTGTATCTAGGCGTGATGATATTTTATATGATATAATGTATTGAGTCATATAAAAAATTATCCGTGTTCATTGATAATAATTGTGACTGATGGATAAAAAAGTTAATTTTTATCCATCTTGTTCAAAATTGTAATAATTTATTCAGTAAATAATATTTATAAACCACGAGCCTCCTTCCACGTTTTAAGGTTGTGTATAATTTGGGAGGCTGCCAAGGTTAAGCCAAGAAAATTAGAGATTTTTATCGTGTCAAGAAAATTTCGTGCTTTGGTGCGTTAAGCCTACTCACTGAGACACAATGCCACAACGAATTTTTAATATTTTCGACGATGCACTTTAGCTTGTTTCAGTTTAATTCTTAATCTGAGCTTAAGGCCAAGCAGAGAATTGTCAGCCCTCTGAAGTAGATAGCCTTTTAAAGATTTTAAATAAGTTTATTTTCAAACAATAAATACTAATAATAAACGGCAATTTTAACGGCTTCCGTAGCTCAATTGGTTATAGTAAACATGTATTTGGTATAGGTATTGGCTATTGTTCCTATATGTTCCTCTGAATATTTATGTACGTATGTATATCGTCTCCTATTGCCTAGCGCCCATAATACAAAGAGCTAGGTTTGATTATCCTCGTACCTAGCTAGGTATATGCACTTACAATAGCAGCGTTCTAATAGAAGGACTTCTAAGAATGTGAAATTGAACATTTCCATGACAAAAAATAATATGAGGTTGTAGTACGTAAAAACACAACAGACCGTTTTTGCATTTTAAATGAGTGGAAACGTGTCACCGTAAAACCAGGTATTCCATTGCAGTGACAGCTTGTGACGTCAATGCATTTAAACTGCGTCAATACCCGTGATGATATGGTATATAATTATATTTATGTGTATGTATAATATGTATATACTATATAGGTAGGGTATAAATCTAATACGCGTATAGGCGAATCTCAATGCGGGTTATCATAGGACATAACAAGTACATAATATCGTCGGCTAACCACCAACACTGACGAAGCAAAAAATACTTACTTGAAATGTAACTCGTGTATCTCAGTTCTGATGCATATCTACTGACATAAGGTACTAGTGCCCGACGCTGTACCAATACTCGTCATCATAGCTTGAGTAGAAAGAGAGTAGAAATATTCTCTGTTAACATGTTACGCACTGGTACTTCCACTATACGAGGTTGTTAAGAGAAATAGTTTTATAATTGTTTTGGTTGTCAGCCGACGATATAGATAAATTTAACTTAGAATTTAATGTACAAAATAATGCGATGCGTTATGTGATACAGCGTATCCGAGTTAATTTGTACACAGTTCCATACTATAGACGTCTAGGCACCGGTCTCTCCGCGAGCTACTAAGCTATGAACTATCGGCTATAAAAACGAACAAAAGATACGCTCTCCCTTGTAAATAAGAGACACGGGGGTGTGTATCTTTTGTTCGTGTTTATAGCCGATCAGTGCCTTAACGTTAAATGGGTCACAAATTAATACACGACCGTGTACATGTACGTACATAGAAAAAAATAACAAAAAATGTTTTATTTCCTATATACTATACTTATTCGACGTTTCTGAAGTCTCTAGATACTATCTACTTAATAGTCAGCTTGGCTAGGCGCCGTTAAATCTTATACAGCGTGTGTATTTGATACGGGCGAATATTTTAATGGCGTTTACTATCGGACCTAGGGAACCTGTTTACATAAATTTCTTTAGGAAATTAAGATATTTTTATTTTCGTACAAAATATTTGAGCACGCAATGTATTGCATCCACTGGTAGCCACATTAATTAACGTCGACATACGTAATTACGTAGCTAAACGTCATACGAATGTCACGTCAGTTGGACGGCATACATTGCTGCTGGGTTGCACTTTATAAAAATCATTACACCTAATTAACAACAAAATTTAACGAAATCATTATCTTATACGATTCGTAGGATCAGATATTATAGCTGGATTAATTATTCGCCCGTATAAAATACACACGCTGTATATAAGTAAATAAAAAACATTTTAGGTACTAGGTCCTTGTCATTTATCGAGTTCAATTGGGTCCAGCCAGTCTATTGTCTTTGGCCAATCCCAGGCAATTGTTTATTCAGTTATGTTATGCCAATTATGCCCTTTGAGCCAAAGTCAACAGTTCGATAATTCAACTAAGGCTAACTATTCCATACCCTTACTGTTAGTTTGTCGCTGGAATCTCCCTAGGAAGTCATACATGTAGGATCCTGATTTGCCTCTGAATGAAAATCGTTTCTTCTTCACTTTCAGATTTTTTTCATCATCATTCCTCAGCAACTATACTTATTTCACATCTTTCACCACGTACTTTCGTTCACCATTCAAATCATTTTCCCCGTCCCTCTCGCACCGTCTACCATCCTTCTCTCGCACATACACTCCGTTCCACTCATCTTCTTACGTTCCGATCTTACATAGAACTGTACAAGGTGTAAAATGTAATACTTAACGGAAGCTCATAACGGGACGGGAAATTTTATCAGCGCTAATATAACGATTACTAATAGTCTCAAATATGTAACTATAGAAACTTCCAATAACGTTACAAATTCCATA
>JALPQI010016880.1:0-26690 GCA_025490895.1 Thaumatotibia leucotreta
TGCAAAGTTGCAGGCTGCAAGAATGTTCCAAATGGTGATGTCGTGAATTCAACTAATAATTCAGGTCCGCTTGATATCGCTTCAGGTACGGCAACGCCGCCCCCACAAAACTTCAAAATAACAGGATCTCTAGTCGTATAACCGTCGTATACGGTAACATAGTCTTGCACTTCGTCGCATTGTTGCCAGACTTTCAGCTCCCGCCCATTGTTTCCGCGCTCTTGTTGAGACGCGGCGTACAATGCCTTCTGACTTCTAATTGAGACAAGCTGACCATTCGGCTGTTTCACCACAATTAAAGCGTGTTTTCCTTGAGGCACTTCGTGTTGTCGCACGGCATAGTAACAGGTCAAGTTTCTAGGGTAAACGCCTGGGAAATTTGGGGACTGTAGCCTACAGTTTTTACGATCGCAGTCGCTGAAGATCCGCGAGCAATAAGTTCCGGAGATCAAATCCCCGAGGTAATACTCGGTTTTTGTCGTTCTTGCGACATTCGTATCTTCACCCCGTGATATGTTTACGGGATAAGGCAGAGGCCGGAGCTTGAAAAAAGGGCGTTCTGAAACGAGAAATTGTTATGAGATTTGCGAACGGTTTTTGTAGCCTATTACTTTGTTTTTCCCGTAAGAAAGTAATACATGTGTCTGTGTGACGTTTTATTTATAATTCGGTTTGTGGATACTTGCTGAATGTACCATTCGAGAACAACGGTTTTTCTATCACACTGAGTTTAGGATTTTTAATAATATGTAATGATATAAGTAAGATTACCTGATGGAGGTGTCCCTCCAAAGCGTACCGTAGCGTATTCCCTTCTCAAAACTTTATACGCCATTCGGAAATCAAAATTGTAGTTATTCTGTTCTTTAGATAAGTGTAATAAGCGTATAATGAGCGTGATGGATTTTGTTTCGCTGTAGTATATCGACGGGCCCCACGAAGTACCACACCAGGAGCCCCCGACTTGGGGCCTACTGGCTTCTTGGATCTGCATGTAGCCATCAGGACATCCATCTTCTGTAAACGACGTGAAGCGACCAAGCGTGAAACTGTCGAATAACACCTGTAAAAGACAGAAATTGCTTTTGTAAGCAAAATGTTGTATATTGTTCTATGTGAGATTCTCTGTCATTCTCATATTTGGTAAAAATGTATAGCTTTCTTTTTTGAAATTAACGCACAGTGTCAAGCAAATTTAACCCTACTTACAATCGTTACTTTTACTTTTAACAATCGTGAAAATAAACAATTGATAAGATCGGTGCAAGTAAGATATAACAATCAAAAGAAGTTCATACATCGAATTTAATTGAACCACATAATTTGGTCGTGTTCTATAAAAAAATAGGTAAGTGAATAAGTAGTCACTAAGGAAAAAATACAAAGCATTTGTAACAGCCTGGCATAAGGGGTAGGTACAACTCATTCCGACAATGTAAGCATATGAAATATGCTTTAAAACGCGGGGCAAATATTTTTGTGGCAAAAGCGGTCTGCGGTCACTGACTGGTTGAGGAATTTACCTATATATTTTTTTTTTTTTTATACCACGTCGGTGGCAAACAAGCATACGGCCCGCCTGATGGAAAGCAGTCACCGTAGCCTATGGGCGCTTGCAACCCCAGGGGTGTCACATGCGCGTTGCCGACCCAATAAGAACTTGTACACTCCTCTTTTGAAGAACCCCATACTGTAGTCCAACGGGAAAACCTCGGCAGGGAGCTCATTCCACAGACGGACCGTCCGCGGGAGGAAGTTCCTCTGAAACCGCACGGTGCGCGACCATTTAGGTTGCAAGGTGTGAGGATGAGCGCCCAGTCGGTGGCGAGCGGTGCGATGATAAAAAGTGGACGTTGGCATCATGTCGAACAGTTCTTCAGAGCACAACCCATTGTACAGACGATAGAACACACATAAGGAGGCGAAGTCTCTCCTTAGACTTAAGGGTTCAATACCGCCTGTGAGTCTGGGATCGTCGACTATTCGGACAGCTCGTCTCTGAACCGAGTCAAAGGGTGCAAGCTGGTATACAGGTGCTCCTGCCCAGAGGTGACAGCAATACTCCATATGGGGTCTGACTTGCGACTTATATAACAGAAGTCTTTGCCCCGGAGTAAAGTATCCCCTCGCTTTATTGAGCACCCCGAGCTTTAAGGATGCCAGCGTAGCTTTTCCCTCTAGGTGACATCGGAATTGGACGTCGTTGGAAATGTCGACTCCGAGGATCTTAATACTCCCTGACATGGTAAGAGCTGTGTCTTGGAACTTTGGAGCCACAGTAAATGGGGTTTTTTTAGCGGTAAACGCGCAAACTTGTGTCTTTGTGGGGTTGAACCTGACTAGGTTATCCCGACCCCATAACGAGACTCTAGATAAAGTGTTCTCGATGTCAGACACAAGCTTTCCGCGACTTTCCAGTACCACAGAGCGAGGGATATTAGCACGGCCTGTGTAAAAAGTATCCCCAGTACTGTCATCCGCATAGCAATGGAGGTCGCCGATAGACAACATGTCATTGATATGCAGAAGGAACAGCGTTGGGGATAGCACAGAGCCTTGCG
The DNA here is from genome assembly GCA_025490895.1 of Thaumatotibia leucotreta. Lineage (NCBI taxonomy): Eukaryota > Metazoa > Arthropoda > Insecta > Lepidoptera > Tortricidae > Thaumatotibia > Thaumatotibia leucotreta. Next base: position 2,562 of record JALPQI010016880.1, read on the forward strand.
GGACGCCAGCGTTTATGTCCATGCTATCAGAGCAGCTACCGTCTACTACGGCACGAATGCGTCTGCCGGACAAAAAGCTAGCAATCCATCTGCATAATCCCTCGGGCAGTCCATAAGATGGCAACTTCGACAAAAGGCCACTATGCCAGACCCGATCGAACGCCTTCGCTATATCTAGGCTGACTGCCAAAGCCTCGCCTTGACTCTCAATGGCTGATGCCCAGCGGTGAGTGAGGTACACTAGAAGATCACCGGTAGAGCGACCGTGGCGAAAGCCATACTGGCGGTCGCTTATAAGATCGTGTTCTTCTAGGTAACCAAGGAGCTTAGCGTTAACTATACGCTCCATGACCTTAGAGAGAAGGGAGGTGATAGCGATAGGCCTATAATTCGATGGATCCGATCTGTCACCCTTTTTTGGAACAGGGTGCACAAGGGCCGTCTTCCACGGAGATGGAACATCCCGTTTGATACTGGAAAGAGCGAAGAGACGCGTTAACACAGGACACAACTCAGGAGCACAACGTTTAAGCACCACTGCAGGTATGCCGTCTGGCCCGCTCGACTTGTGAACGTTTAACGACAGCAACCCCCGCCGAACATCTAACCTAAACAATAAACAAGGTTTTATGTGATACTTTACTTGGTTCCACTGTTTTATTAGTAGGTATCTACTGCCAGTCGGTTACAGTCAGCGAAATATAAAGAGGCGTAGAGCAATGGAAATGATTATACCCTAAAAATTTGTAAATGGTGTTGAAGGTGTAGTACCTACAGATTTTTTCTTAACAATCGTCTTTTTTATTTCGAATTACGAAGTGATAGATTATATGTTTAACGTAACTGTTCTTTCGATTTCTCATTCTTGTATATTTTATATACATTTCCTATACCCTACAAGGATGATCAAATTGGCGAGGTGCACTAGTTAAAGTACCATAAAACGTTACGTAGGTTTACGTAACATGACATTGTTTCAGTGTTTTAATATTCTTGTGTCTACAATCCGGTCTTGAAATATAGTAGGTACAGTCGATATCAGATATTATTACTCGAAAATATCTTGCATGTTTAGACATTTTTGGGAACCATGGTCGCGATGACTATTGCAGCCTGTTCAGATATATCTGAATTGATGGTGAACATACCTATTTATTTAGTTCATTTAGCTATGTACGAATTTTATACTTTGTTGCAGATTATAATATTATTTACACCAAACATCTTACATCCAAGCTAAATGAAAACTCCGCGTCAACAAGCTAACTCATTTTTAAATTACAGTAAAAACTCGAGCTGCTTCAACGCGAAAAACCAACATCAGTCTTGTAACGTAAATAAATCTCCGCTGAATCCACAATTTACTAGATTTGTTTTACGTTGCTACAGTTTAATACAGAGAGCTCGAAGGCAGTTGACCAAAGTGGAAATAGGCAACGCGGAAAACGCAATTTGAGGGTGCAAATTGCATTCCGCCGCTGTATCTAGTGGATAAAGTGTCGATAAGTATTCGACAGTGCTCAGGATTTATGCTTCGCTGCAACAAAGAGAGGACAAATTTTACTGCGAGCCCCTGCGGGCCGGGCCGATTGAATGTACTTTAACGACAATTGCTCAGAGATTTTTCGAGGCGTTTATTTTGTTTCTCTTGCTGTTTTTAATCAAATTGTTGAATGAGTATTATTTATTTGAAAGTTTATTGGCCGTACATTTTCTAGGATTGGTGGCGTAGCGTAGTGCCTGTGGAGTATTTGTTGCTAGTCAACTAAATAACACTCATAGCGAATGAACTGATATTACTTTCAGATCTGTCTGAAAATTACACAAATACCTTATTATGATTTTATGATCCATGAATCAGTGAGTGTCAGTAAGGACAGTAAGTGACAAAACTAAATCACTTTGACGTGTGGTATTTATTATAGGTATTGAAAGTTGACGGGGGCACGGCCTGCAATGATTTCTGTTTGTTGAGCTCAATAAAAACTTTTGATATTTCTCTTTACTTATCTACCCGCATAGATTAATTTCGGGTTAAAACAACCACAGTGTAGACTGTAAACCTATACTTTAAGCTGCGGAAAGACTTAGAGCGCTCTTACAACAACAAGTATGTATGAATTCGTCTTTGATGACAAACAATAACAACTAACTATTATAATATAAATAAGATGCGTATTATAGGATGTGACACAAATTTCAAAAATGTTAAAGAGCAGTGTTCAGCTACATTGCCTTTACTTATTCAAGGTGATTCAGATAGGATCAATATATCGAAATATATCCCAACAAAGTAAGATGAAGCAAAGAGAAGGTGACATTTATAAACAAAACGCGAAGAGGGACAAAATTGTATCCGACGCCTTTCAACATATAGGTACTCTTTCGCGCGGAAAATACAATTTTATGTCTCGACAAGGTTCTCGTGAGTATTTGATGAAATTTAAATGTGCTCCCGCCAGCGAAAACACGTCGTGGCATTTCAATTTCCGTGCCGACTGTACACACGTGGTGTAAGCAGGTTACAACCTAAGCTAGATTGCAGTCTAGACTTCAATTTGCCATATCACCCGAACAAGATGAGATTCTATTACAATTTTGCTGAAGTGAATTAAATTTTGATTTTGATTTGAAGAATTGGATTCGCTACATTTTAGAATTTATTGCGAGACCGAGACATTGTTACGCGTGTCGCATGAAACTTAACCTTATACCTAGATATTTAATTCATAAATGAATAAAAAAGAATAATTAAATCAAAAATAGGAAAAATAAATTGATTTTTTCCCCATTGGGATCGAAAGAGCTCGTAATTCTGAGTAGATAACTATAACTCAAAATTTACCCATAAATTCAAAATTATGAAAATCAACAGAATAAAAATAAATGCTCTACAAAGCAAATATGGAAATAAATCCCCTCTCCCCTGATGAGAGAACAGGATAACATCATCGTCATGATAATCATGCCATTTCGTAAGAGATAATTTAGTACGCTCCGATAAATCCATAGGCGATAACTTCCGACTGTGCACAAGTTGTGCGCACGAACTGTTTCTAACTATTAATAGACTACGAGTTGCTTTCAACCCGAAGTTAAGAACTGCGACACACGAAGTTTACCTAACTTCGCCTGCGTTTTCAGTAAACTAGACGCAGAAATATCAACACGATTTTCTACATACGAGTAAACAAGTTTTTGTTTTATGTATTTCGTTCAACAGGAAACGTATAATTTCATTTTTGATCAGCAAAGAGTTAATAACATTTCGATGCAAGTGCAAAAAAATTTTTTTTCGACGAATGTGAAAGTTGGCGACAATCCACCAGAGTTAAAAAGAAGTTTTTACACGTGTATCAAACGACTTTTTTCATAACAAATGCCTTAAAAAGAGAAATTTACACACGTGAAGCGTGCGCAAAATTTACTTTTCCGCACTTGTTAGGAAAAAGCATTTTATTCTTATTTCGTACAGTATACTTACAGCATACTGAGTGGAAGTCGTGTTGTATTAGGATCTTAAAGAAAAAAAACTTTAAACTGGGACTCATGTAAGCTGCTCCACCGACAAGAACGCAGCTCTTAAATGTATGATGATGATGACAGCATACTAAACATTTCGTATGAGGAAAGACTCACAAGAGAAAATCTAAAAAAAAGTATTTCCTGAAAATTGTACTTTGTTAGTGAATATAATATGTACTATGTGCCTTTAAAACATTACCTTTGCAAGATGTATATCATATTATGAAACTTAATTATAGTAACATGATATCCAGTATCTCAGTTTTTTACCACAAAGTATTTTTATGTATAATTTTTAAATTTAAATGCAGATGTTTCTCTAACATGTTACCTAAGTCCATAAGCCAACAACAACAGTGTCCTGTTTCCATATTAAAGTAACAAACATCAGTTTACTCATTAGTCCCACAAGCTTGTGAATCCCTCTTAGTCCAACCCAAGAGGTATTTGTCGTAATAAATAAATTGTTATTACCAGTCATAGCAATCAAGACACACTGGGCAAACTCACTCCATCGTAGGCCACGTCTCTGCCCTTGGCTAGTCTGTGGCCATGAGTAAGCCTATTTCATATAAAAAAAAAAAAAAACTATCACAATCTAGCCATAACCATGGCACCTGGTTTGTAGCAAGCAGGATAGGATCCAGGATTTCGTTCATTTGGCATTGGCGTATAATATGATAGTATTTTATACTTAAAACAGCACCTAGGCATAGTCCTGTATCAGGGGGGAAGGGGGTGGCTTCATGTGCCCCCATTGCCCAATGCAATGCAATTACTATGGGGATACGCTCATCGAAAAGCGCTTGCCATACTTACTGAAAATACTGAACACATTACATGCGGCTATTAGCGGAAAAAAACAAAAATTGATTTAAGAAAGCCCTGTTACTACACTATTTTGACCATTTTAAGTTATACATATGTGCGTTTTAAGTTCTTATCCTTAGTTTATAGAACAAAATTAATAAAAAACTAAAAATAAATTGGGACACAAATTGACTTAGTCCTACGGTAAGCTCAAAAGGCTTGTGATGTGGGTACCAAACGACAAGATATTATATGATCAATATATACATTATACATATAGATAGATACTTAAATACATAGACAGCAACGACCAAGGAACACATATTTATGATAAATAAATACACAAATAATGCCCTCGTGGGGTTTCAAACCCGGACCCCCAGCTTCTGGGGCCCCAGCTACTTCTTCAGGTCGCTATCAATACCAACTAGGCTACGGATCGAGGCTGACTGTATGGATATATTTATTTAACCTTTATTGAGCAAGAAAAACAAGATTATTGTACAAAAGGCGAACTTAATGCTAAGAATCATTCTCTACCAGTCAATCTTCGGGCAAAGCAGATAAACTGTGGACGATGCAACAAAAGCTTATATTACTTATGTGTGAGGAATACATCAAACATTTTAGATTACAGTACCTACAGTAAGTCTACTACTTACTGTTACTAGGTACTGTTACTATACATATACAAACAATTCAGCGTGTCACTTAAAAAGTTGTCTTTGATCGGGGTACGCCTCGGCCGCGTTCCCACTGAAGTGGCCGCCTTTGTCTACGCTAGAATTATTCTACTTATTTCTCTCGTTTCTCGTTAATAATATAACAATGAAGCTTTAAAAGAGCAGACGTGTATTTTTAGCGCGTTCTGCGTGCCTTGAATTTGAATGCTGAACAATATTGTTGTAATTTCTTTTATGATGCTTTAAATTAATATGTAATTTTGATATAAATGAAATGCCTGGAGCGCTTATAAATTTGCTGTAGAGTAAATGACTCTTTAAAGGCATTTCTTTTTTATTTGCCTCACGGGGAAGACATCTTTGAATGGGTAGGCATTTTTGTAAATATATTAATTTTATAGCAATATTCACGACATTTATTGAGAATGGAGGAGGTAGAGAGTTTTCAGCTAATATTTAAAATGATTTAGCATAATTTGCGCCAATAACTAGATCTAAGTATATGCTATACCATGTGCCCTCAAAGAGCTGTAGTGAAAAAAGCGTCCAACTCGTACTTGTGTATGTTGCTTATTGTACTCGGCAATTACTAACATAATAAATGGGAAAAAAAATTAAAACCTAATTCAATCGATTTTTCTAAGATCTCATAATCAGACTTGACCGACTTGGTGTGTTCACTATTCTCGGAAATATCGAGTAACATGCACACAAAAAACGGTCGAATTGACGACCTCCTCTTTTTTGAAATCGGTTAAAAATATTGAAAATCGTTCGGTCAGAAAAAAACACTTTACCTATAATAAAGCGCTAATAACTCTACTCCGCTTTACCATAAGGGCGGATATTTTTAGTCGCCACCCATTGTGCTATTCAGGCTTTTTTAAATCACTTCACGCCTCTATGGCCACCCTTCAGCCTCCACACAATTTTCCATGGCTCTAAAACCCCTGCATAAAGTAAGGTTAGTTCACAATATGAAAAGTCACGTTTTTGAAGAGACACGTACTTACTCGTATATGAAATGCCAAACGCTAGCGTGTAAGTAACTTAGCATTCCAATTTTATTTCTGACGTTACAATTTCTAGTGAGATTTTATGCATTACTATTTGATGGAGAAGACGTATGATTCGAATTCAGATGCTGGACATATTTTATCAAGGCTTTGGCATTATTTTACATCCATGTAGGTACAATAAAGGAAATTAATTCACGTACCATTTTTACTTTGTCACAGTGGCAATCAAAATGAAATTCGCTAGGAACCTCATATTATATTCACTATGACAAAGTACGAAATGGTATATAAATCAATTTCCTTGACTGTACCAACATGATACTATAATTTGCTATTTCTTAGTGATGTCTTATTGAATAAGAGTGCTCGATTACATAAAATTTGGAGAACAGTTTTGATACGTTACGTCTCAAAACATATCTTTGAAAAAAATAAAAAAAATAAGTAGTTTTTAAGTAGGTACCTATCATTTGTTATGTAATTTTTTAGTTCACAGTGACTTGGTTTTTACTGTTATGCTGTGAAACTTATTGGAATATAAAATAAAATAAATAAATAATACTCATACACTTCCACGACATTAGATGTATAATATTATAGCTTTAAACAAAATACTGTGGATTTGTTATTGGCGTGAAAACATGGAGATTTGTATTGTTTTTACTTTACTTTTTACATGACGGTAATTTTTTTTCTTAAAGTCAACGTTATCGAGTAGGTAGGCTATTTAGTATAGTAACTCATTCTTCAAATTTCAAAATGCTTGTCGAGTAATACATACGACATAGATTTAAAACAATAAGTTACCATAAAACTTTGTGAAATAGCATTCCTGCCGCCAACGTTATTTTGAAAAGTGACGGCATCGTTAGCTGCTCTATTAGACGTCATTGTTGTGTTCTGAATAGAGCACTTCAGGTTGCCGCAACAGGATCAACGTCGTAAATATGCATTCGTTTTATTCCTTATTACAAAGGTATAAGGTGCACAACTGTTCATTTATCTTTGATGTCAGCTGTGCACATAATACATATTTCTATCTTCTTTTTTTTCTCCTCCCAAAAGGCGAGTAAAAGAGATGACATGACAACGTTACGGTTTGATAGAAATGTTAGCGTGTCTGAAGTACGATATAAGATTGGGATAGACCCTTTTCAAAGAGGCCTCGAGAGAAAACCTGGAGGTCATCTACAAGGGAACAAAGATTGACGTTGTAATTAGCTCGAGGATTTATCAAATTGTGAATGAAGCTAAATTGACGGTGAGTTTAAATAACTACGTCGAGAAAAAAGATAAGGCAATACGACACAAATATGATTAATGTAGTTCAATGTTTTTTTTTAACTAAATAATTATCTTTATCTAGGTTGCCGGGGCCCAAAGAGCGTGGTTAAAGTACTATAAGATAGATGTAAGTCGTTAACAGTTGTACATAGTTAATAATTACGACCGCATTTAGTTACGATCTAATGAAACTGAAAATGTGCTATAGCTTGCACATTGTCAATAGCCGTAGATCGTAAATAAATCTGCACATTCTGTGGGCGGATTTGAGACCATCAGTGAGCCACATGAAATTTGATGGCTGATTTTTGGTGACTTGTCTAAATATTTCTTTCTCTCTGAGGAGTCTACATGACAGAAATTCTTTGGATACCGCATTACAACTTGAGTCCGGGTTACCGTCACAAAACGCTTTTGCTAGGTACTACGGTGTTGATTTAAGTAAAATCTCTCTGGATTCCACGAACGCGAGACTTAATTCAAGTTTACTAAATAACTCGTTCGAGATCTAGATACGCCCTCACGTACTTTGCCAAATTACATATCTTTGGGACCTACTCAATTTCCGCGAAAGACGTGAAAATAACAAAACATTTAACAATATTAATGTTACCTAACGAGTTTTTTTATCACAGATTAGATAAGAATAAATATTATGTTATGATAATTACATTTTCTTGTTGGCTTAACACTTCGAACATTTCCGCAAAAAATCAGAAATTTACGTGTCAATTTAGGAAGCTGCGGCTGGAAAACAGGTGAAATTGAAAGAAATGTTTTAGAAGATAAAAATACAAATGTATTTTGCCAGTAAATACAATTTATGCATACAGAAACAATAATTATCATCTTATCTCTTGAACTTGAGTGCCTCACCAACAGAGGCAAATGACAGATAAAAAGGGTCGATGCGAAAATACGCGTGTTACATTTTATTAGCAGATTGTCCAAGAACTACGGGCGTAAAAGACGTTTTAACGAGCGTTATCAAAAGATAATTCTGTACCAAAGATTATTGATAAAATTCGACAATCGCCGCGTTTGGAGTTATCTGTAAATAGTTGAATCAAATGGTTGTCATAAAGTGAGGAATATGGCGGTTTCTGTTGTGAAATTTTCGGAAAATATTGTTGATAATGTGTTTGTGGTGACTGGTGGAGCTGTTGGTGTAGGTGCTGGTATTGTCAACGCTTTGTTGGCAGATAATGCAGGGGTAAAGTGACATGATTTTTTTACCATTATTGAGGATGACGACACACTTGTAAATAAAATATTGTCTCCTATTGTACCTGAGAAACGTACAATCATCGGTTATATCAAACCACAAGTATAAGAAAGTATATCAATTACATCACACGCCAGTTAATGTAACATTTTAGAAAAAAAATTGTTACACAATATATCGATAACAGCAAACACAAAATAATACGCCCCCCAAACAGTTATACAAACACATTAAATACTTATGCTTGGACTTACTCAGTTCAATCTAGTTAGCCCCAAACTAAATCATCACTTGTATTTTGGATGCTTTACAATGATATAATATGTACATAAATGATATATGTATGGATACAGCACTCATAACTCAAAAGCAAATATCCGTACTCATCGCACAGCTATATGCCTAAAACCTAATAAATTCCTCCAATATTGCAGCACGTTGCCTTCCTTGATATAAGAGAGCGCGAGGGTGCGGCACTCGAAGCCGCTCTTTCATCCAAGTTTGGAGCCCTAAGAGCCAAGTTCATAAAATGCGATATTTCCGACGAGAAGCAACTCAACGCAGCGTTTACGCAGGTTATAGACAAATATCACCGGCTTGATGGTGTCGTTAATAATGCCGCCGTTTTGAACACTGATGAGACGACGCACTTCAAGAAGATTATTGATATTAACTTCGTAAGTTTATTTACTTTCCTTTTTGAAGTATTTGAGAAAATAATTCTTATAGTTAAGGTATTAAAAGAAAGCAAAACTCGGTTTGTCTCGCCTTATCACATGGCTTTAACTAAATATTTACCTTAGCACAACTTTCGGATCGGTATTTCTAATAAAAACGGACACCGTTTGCAATTTTGCTATGTAATGATAATTAGTTTGTTATTGCAGATAATCCGAAAACACTATTCTTTTAGGGCTTTTGTAAATATTAGTTAAAATTGTATGACATAGTAATCAACTGCATTTTTAGCATAGTTATTTTGAAATTACAAAATCACTAATACTTACAATAATTTAACTTACAAACTAACAAATATTACTCAACACACATTTTTTAATAAAAAAGCCCAACCCGTGTAGCCCCGGGTGTCCATCACACTGGCAGCATTGCCACGTTGTAGTATCGCAATACTGCATAGTAATCTAATATTTATTTTATATATTCTACCTGTTCAATTTGATATGAATTACGTCAAATTAGTATGAAAACAGCTCATCGTCGCCGACCATTGTCTGTGTTGCTTTGCTGATAGATTATAATTTGGGTACTTATTATTTTGTTCGAACATACAGTAAAATTTATATAAGTACCAATATTTTATTACAATAATATTATCAGGGAAATCAGGTTTTTTTCAAAGGATTTCTACTAACAGTATATCTTTTTATAATTCATAAATTTTGTAATGAATTTCCAAGGCATAAAATTAAATACTGTGAAGTATTGTAGGTATCAAGTTATTAAACGAGACGTATAAGAAGAGATAACAAACTCTATATCGGAAACAAGAAATTTCCTTGGCTCGAATATGAAAGATCAATCCAAGGCAAATAGCCAATCGAAGAAACGAAAAGGTTCACAATATTCCCCTACATTTATGAGTCATTATTTCATTAATAAACGTCTGATTTAATTAATTACAGCATTGTTTGCTTAAGCACACGTCTGTGCACCGTTTCCTTGCCAGCTTATATTCCTTCCGTAACTGACATATTAATTATCCCCTTGTGTAATAATAACTTTCCCGCTCCGTGTTTAGACAGCCACAATCCAAAGTTCGTTAGTGGCGTTAGACTTGATGCGGGCTGACAAAGGAGGCAGGGGTGGCACAATCCTCAATATCTCCTCATTATGGGCGCTCAGAGGTGACAGTCAGTTACCTGTGTATGCGGCCACAAAAACCGCTGTTCTCCATTTCAGCAATTCCATTGGGGTAAGTTCTACAAGCTGCATTATCAAAGTTTTACACGTCCATTTGCGCTTTAGCTTTGCTCTTCGTTGGATACTTAATGTATTTTTTCTTATTAAGCTGCCCAAAATACCTGCTTCAGATTTTTAATAGTTTGTCGTCATTGCGGTCACTTTCTTACAAGTATGCGAGTGCAAAAGTGACGTATAGCACGATCAACGGTAATCTCGTGACTATAATATTCCACCTGTTTGCACAATTACGGATTAGGCCCGTAACAGCGAGATTGAATGAATGGTTTCAAAAATTGTTTTCTAATTTTTTTGTGGTAACAATGTAATAAAAAATAAGTTTTATGACTAGTTATAGTAGTTATGATTATGACGAAACACTTATTTCGAAAAAAGTTTGATTGATTAGGCACTGGTCTCACTGCGAGCTGCTATGCTATGCACTATCTCTGAAACCCAGCCGAATCCAGGTAATTTTACACTTATGACATTAAATAATTTAATGGTGAGGAATGCACCATTAAATTCTCTCGCACAGCACCATGTGCATATTTTAATACATATGATAGAACCATCACGAAGGGTCAAATATTTTTGTGACTACTCGGATAATAGGTCTCAAACCGGGGACCTCCAGCTTTGCAGATCACCAAATGAGCTACAGAGGTCTTAAATATCACAATATCAGTCTTTTATCGAGTCAGGTTTAGATGGAAAATTACACAAAAATTGGTGTATATATTATAATAATTTATGTAAACTAAAGTTTCTTCTTTTACAGGGAAATCAATACAATCCAAAAACCAAAGTGCGGGTTATGACTGTTTGCCTTGGTCCCACTGATACAGCAATCCTACACAGAAGCGACTTGAAAGAAGACAAAGACTCCGCGTTAACATTGCATGCCGATCAAAGGCAAAGGTAAAATTATTAATATAACTCTATAATGATTGATATAAACGTTTATAGCCTGACCTGGATCTTAGATGATAAATGACACGATTATTTTGAACGCATCACAAAAGATAAGCTCAAGTAAAGGATCAAAACAAAATAGCACCAAAATAAATACCCACAAACGACATTCTTTCACATGAGTATTCCGTATTTCCCACTCACGTAATCCTCAATCTTGACGTAAGCAACATGGCAACGGCTTTCTCGCGATTAGACAGCTGTTATTTCATTTTACCCCTAACAGGAAAGATAAATTTCGTCGAAATTCGGATTCTTACTTTAACGTCTCCAAACGTAAGTCGCATTCATAAAAAAATTTACGACTTTTTGCAGGGTTGAGTCAGCTGTGACTGGAATAATAGATGTCATCAGAGGTGCCCAAAGTGGCACTACGTGGATGGTATCCAATGACAATCCAGCTGTGGACATCACAAAGAACGTCAATGAAAGCTATGAAGTTCTGTCTAAAGGAGTAAACCATCTGTTACTGGGACCATAAATTGATTAATTTATTTAGCCTACCCCTGTTTTTAAGTTTCTGCAATCTGCTTTCAAATGAAACTGTTGTGATTCCTCTCATGTAGCACGAGTAATAAAAAAATATGAATTGAAAAGGTTATTTGAACGTTCTTTGAGTTGAATCGTACTCGTAATATTGGTTCTTCCTTGAAAGGGCGATCGACGTCATCAATAAAACGTTAAAATTCTACTTCCGTTTTATCATTTTCGTTTCTATTTTATATTATTGGGGATGGGCGATTGTTGGATCGTAATGGTTTGATTATATCTGCCTGCCTATTTTGATAAATATATTTTAATAAAGGATTTATTGATGTGGAAATGGAAGTTTTTTTTTGCTTTTTGTATTTTTGAGACGGAATTTTATTCGTGATGTAAGTAAAAGCTAGTCAAGAAGCTCATTTTGGAATTCCAAATTCAAACACGCATGGCAATGAGGTATATCGCAATCGTCAAAGCAATTAAGAGCCGGTGTTCTAACTGGATGAAGTTGGCAGCAAAATGCAGTTGTCGCTGTCTCTCCCCAGGATCTGGCTAATTTATGATCGAGAATTAGCCTTAATCTAGAACGCTGCGCTTCCATGATGACGCAAAAAGGGGACTGTTTGACTAAATTGGTACTATAGGTTTTAGAGCGAATGTGGCATATATATAATCTTAAGGTTATCGTAAGTTTTTAATTACATTTTAGTTAAAAAAATAGCACTTTTCCTAAATCATTATTGGAACTGCATATTGGAAAATGTTATTATTTATTAAATGAATACCTGCGATACGAGTATTTCTATTAAATAAGGTACACGTGTGCATGAAATATCAAGTGCTATTGTTTTAAAGTTTTGTACATACAATACAAGGGGCCCATTTCTTGCAACTTGTAATACAAGTGTTAGTCTCTTTATAAAATCTTTATTTAGATAAGGACATCACCTTGTATTACAAGACAAGTTACAAGCTGTTGAGAAATAGGTCCCAGGTTCTCATAAATCAGATCAGGTGTAAAATTGACAATAAACGTATTCTGTGTCTGTGTGTTTAGTACAAAGGTAAAAGTTGTGCTTTTGAAATTCAGTAAAGGTTTTAAGTCTAGCTTCGCTGATGATACTTACAACGAGTGGATCCTTCAGAAGTTTTGAGATATTACGTTATAGATAAGTAGCGTTAGCGGGTCAGGTTTATATACCTTCAGGCTTCAATACAATGTCTCTGACAATGCTGCTTTACAGGACGTGACTAATTTTCTGTGTTTTTTCTAAAATACGGATTTCATTCTTATAATTTTTCATACAAGTTCCTAGGTAATCGACGAAGACCACATTTAAAAATTACATTATTTTGTTTTAAATATTATAGAATTTTGAATGATTTAAATTAAATAATCCAGTATATTATTTCCGGTGTTTCAATATTGTACTTAGAGGGTTAATAATTAATTGAAATCATAATTATGTTATTTTGAAATATTACAATAAAACAGAAATAAAAATAGTTTCATAGTTCAACAGAATAGCACAACAAGCACCAATTCAACATGGACACAACCTGTGTTCTGTAGAAACTGGAACTAGGTCAATCGGCGTTTGCGTCACCCATTGATACAGCTATTCAGGCCGGACTCATTAGACCATTGCTATTACGCTATTCGATTTATTTCGATGTTCGGACTGTGCTGAAAGGTTGATCATAGCGCGATGTGGCAAACGTCAGTCAAATCCAAGACGCAAATACGCTTCAGTGCCTTATTGTCAGAATGTAAGGATAATAGAGATATCCTGCTTAAAATTCCATTTCGCACTGTATTTTTTATTAGGAAAAAGTAGGTGAGAACATTTTGTGAGTTATTTTTTTGTTGTTCGCTCAAATGCGGCCTCCCTCCCAACCCTACATAGAATATAGCTCTTTCACTTTGTCAATCATAATTCGATAACTTTCACAAAACATTTACATACTATATCTTTATTAAAAGTAAAACTAAACTAACATTCACAGTTGAATAATTATGTTACCATTAGTTTAGACGGTTATCGGCCAGATAAATTTGGTTCTCGGCCATCCAAAGCTTCATACTATTACGTAGTTAGTATGAAAAAGGCCGAAAACTAGGATGGCCGGTGATCTGGATACACTTTTCTATTCACGATTGAGTAGGTACTGCCTACCTAATAGGTACGAAATTTCGTCAAATCTATCAGCACCAAACTTGGTCAAATGGTCAACATTGTCAGTAAAAAGTAATTTGTTTCCGATACCAATCCAGCTGTAGGTGGACATCACAACGAACATCAGTGAAAGCTACGACTCATTAGACAATTGCTATTATTGATTATTGATGTCCACACTGTGCTAAAACCAGCGTGGTGCGATATGTTGCAGACTTTGGAGTGAATAATACACGGTGTTACGCGAGCATTGCGAAAGATTTTAACTATGCATTCTAGACATCAAAATAAACAAAAAATATTATGAGACCTAATGTCAATTCCACCAAAAAAAAATTTTTTTTTTCTTTTTTTTTAGGCCGATTTGAATACTTTTTAACATTTCGTCCAGTCTATTCGTATTTTTTGATTGTCAGGCAAAAGGTGTGGTAATATTAAAACACATTGTGGTAGCATTGTAATCCAAAAGAAGTTAAATGACGAGTTACGTCGAAAAACTTATTTCGAAAAAAGGTTGATTATCTGTGAAACCAAGCCAAATCCAGGAAATTTTATGTAACATTAAAGACTCTAAATATGGTCAGGAATCCAGCATTAAAATCTTTCGGAATGCTGACGTAACACCGTGTATAATAAATGAATGGAAGGGCCTCGGCAAAAAGTAACATTTTGGACCGTTTGACGTAGAATCTTCAGGTTCATGACGATTTGTAAATAATCATAGTAACTTAATTTGACAATCAAGCAGACAAACGTGTTACTAATACCTAAGTTAATTGGCACTGTATGTTTAAATACTTCACATTTGTTAGTTTCTTAACTTGGTATCCTGCCAAAGATTTTGAATTAGTAGATATTAAACTTGATATGATGCACATGAACCAATTAATTTAGTTCGTGAAGAAAAGGCAGGTACAATTTAATTTTTGCTTGCATCAATTTTTTTTAATAGCCTATTGCTACGAGTATTACACCAATACACCAGTCCCACTGCTGGGCAATGTATCAAATTATGTTGGCACAAATAATATGCGCAATAATCAACATGATCAAAACAAAACTGTTCATTTCACTTTCGTACGAGCTCATAACTTTTGAGAACCGTCCGAGAAGGATACTGTATACTTACATCGATAGGTAGGTACCTACTACTAAATCGCTATTTGATGTAATTTTCAGGGCCGGGCCGCCGTCAATGGACCATGTTATACGATCAAATTGAGTAAGTTCCCTTCTGGTTTCAAGGGCACAGTAGACCGCTATGTCAAAACAAACGATACTGCTGAATATGGTAACAGAAATAACACGTCGTTTTACTTTCTCAGTTGCCTATGTTGCACACGCATACAGTATTACTCGTCTCATGACTAAAATACAAAATGACTAGGTCAATGAAAATACCAGTTTGATTGACTAGGTCAATGAAATGACCATATTCATTTTAGTCTACTTACACCACAACCGGTCTACCGCCACTACCAATACCAAAATGTTAACTTTTTTTTCATTCCCTTCCTGTGAGGAATGTCAGTGGGTTTCTTTTATTGACTTTTGAGTTTTGACTCAAGGGTGATGACTGATGAAACTATCAGTCTATAAGTAAACAAATATTTGTGCAGGTACCTAACTGAAAACTTATATCACTCAACTTTTTAAACACGGAGGTTTTTGAGGATGAGACTATCAGTCTATATGCATACAAATATTTGTTCAGGTACCTAACTGAAAACTTTTATCACTCAACTTTTTAAACACGGAAGTTTTTGAGTGTTACGTAGGTTGCCCTGAAAGTTTCGGGAATCGGAAAAAATACGCATTTTAATGAAATAAAAGTACTTTTATTGTTTTTCAAAGTATTCTCCTTTGTGTTTAATACACTTTTTCATTCTCTGAAACCAGTTTTTAAAACAGTTATTGAAGTCTGAAGTGGGGGTTGACAAAATGGCCATTTTATAAGCGTCGACTGCTTCTTCCGCGGTCTGAAAACGCTGACCACGCAACCGATTCTTTATTTTCGGGAAAATAAAAAAATCGTTGGGACTTAGGTCGGGGCTGTACGGAGGATGGTCCAGTAATTCGACGTTTTCGCCCTTCAGATAGTCGTCTGTTTTCTGAGCGGTGTGAGGGCTGGCATTATCATGGTGTAGTATAATACGGCGGTTAGGGTTAGTTTTTCGCAGTTCAGCAAAAACAATCGGTAAACAAACGCCTATATACCAATCGGCATTGACAGTTCTTCGATCTTCAAGAGCGATAGTCGCCACTTGACCCGATTTGGAGACAAACGTGGCTACCATTTTTTTGATCGTGCTGCGAGAACGAACAACTTTTGTCGGCTTCGGTTCGTCTTCGTAAACCCAAACTCGAGATTGGTTTTTCGATTCAGGCTCATATACGTAAATCCATGATTCGTCACCTGACACAATACTAAAAACGGCATTTGAGCTTCCTCCATTAAATCTTTTTAAAGTTTTGCGGCACCAATTGACACGTACCGTTTTCTGGTCGTCAGATAACAAGTGAGGAATCCACCGGGAAAATAACTTCCGCACGCCCAACTCTTGTTGTAAAATAACTTGTACCTGACTCATTCCAATGCCTAAAGTCTCCTGAATCTCCCGATATGTAACATGCCTATCTTCCTTTATCAGTTGGCGAACAACATCGATGTTTTGATCGGTAACGGCCCTTTTCGGTCGACCCTCACGTACGTCATCCGCAAGAGACACACGGCCACGTTGGAATTCCGAATACCACCTATGGTCGTCTTTGAAGGTGCTTCACTACTAAAAGCAATAGTTAATCGGTCTCCACATTGTTGTTGTGTTAATCCACTTTTAAAGTCATAATAAATCATTGCTCTAAAACTTTCGCTCCATTTTCACCAGCGACTCAACGACTTTAAAAACAATTGAAAATCGGACATTGTTCTTTTTTTCTAAGTGGCCAGTGTTTTCGAATAATGAGACTATGCTTGTAAGAAAGAGGTATAACACATGTCAAATATACGTTCCTAAGTATTAAATTCCCGTCAGGGCATCCTACGTATAACTATACGGATTTACAAGCACATAGTCCAGTTTAGCACTGCTTATTGAAGCTGAGCCTACTGGCAGGGGAGAAACAAATACAATTTCCGGTCACTGCGTGGACCGCCTGACCTGTTTTCTAGGGTGCTTTAGTTTTATGTAACTTGCTGGCATCACGGTAAATCGATGTTACCTATTAGTAAGTGCTGCGTCGAGATAAGCATCGAAAAGTATTTTGTGAATTAAGATGGAACGGATTTTAAAAGGTTGAATTGGGCGAGGAATAATAATGAGAAGGTCTTTTTGCGTGCTCTGTTCTCTAAACGTGACATGTTGAACTAAAAAAACAACGTGTGGTTTTAGTCAAAATTTGTACTTCTACTTCATTGAAAATATAGTAATCAAAAGAAATAAGGACCATATCGCAACTGCTAATTTATTTGAGTTTATCGACCGTTTCTAAATAAATAAGTAATTTTTAATATTTTATTCGTTAATTATTACAGCAATGAATTTAAACTGTATAAAATAAAAATATTTTTATTGTAAGAATAGATACATAAAATAAATTAGGTTCTAATATGCAGTTAAAAACTCAATGGCTCTTATTTTCTTTTGAGGAATATACTTATTTGTCCAGTATATTTTGTTTCTGAAAAATGTTTATGATAAATGAAAATGTTAATGAAAAATAAATAAATAAACGTATCTATCTCGGACTCGTAGCAAAATAAAATAATAAACATCTCAAAATCAAAGGAAATACATAGGTTCTAAAGTTACCTCATAAAAATTCATGACCAGGATAAAAGGAAACGACGAAGAGTGAACTGCTGAAGCAAACGCACCCGAAAGAGTGCCTTAATCCTTAAATCGTTACATCCATTCTAATGTACATCAATAAAAGTAGAACAAAGACGTGAAAGAAAAGTTTCCCGTGTTGCTTGAAAGTCTGTCTAATTGGATGCAAATTAAAGGATACAGTTCTCTCAGATAACTTAGTACAAATTAAACAAAGAGATGGGTAATGAACGAGAAACAAGTTCTGAAACAAAACGACGCTTGAACATTAATTAAAAGAATAGGTTCAACTTGAGCTGGAAATAGTGGAAATTCATTCCGATCGCTAATGCCAATGTAGCTACAATTAAAGGATATCAATCCTGTGTTTTGAAATAATGTTTAATTTAATTATTTTTGATTCATTATTTCTTTATTAATCTAATTATTTTTTAATAAATTAAATCAGTAACTATAACTATTAACTTGAACAGTATATTCCTGAGTTCGATAGTAAGAAGAAAAAATGTTGCATGTATGACAGTTGTACCTCCTAGGTTAAAATAAATTTTTTTGGCTTGTTCCATATTGTTTTCGTAATTTGCAGAGACTCTAACACAAATTAAGAAGCACGCTCTTATTAAGATATGTCTGACCTTTTTTGAGACTAACTATATATTTTAGGTTAAGTAAAACTTTTATGTGTGTGTGTCAATTTCAGAAAGAAGCTCCTTCAAATAAAACTAGAACGAAGTTGAAATTTTATTTTACCTTTTTCCTCAATTTCACCTATCCAAGATCAGTCAAGTTTAGTGTTCCTACTAAATCCCTTGATAAAATCCCAAAGAAAATTGGTTCAAAGGTTAGTGGTGCTTGTCGAAAA
This sequence comes from Thaumatotibia leucotreta, assembly GCA_025490895.1. Taxonomy (NCBI): domain Eukaryota; kingdom Metazoa; phylum Arthropoda; class Insecta; order Lepidoptera; family Tortricidae; genus Thaumatotibia; species Thaumatotibia leucotreta. The sequence continues at coordinate 21,355 of JALPQI010016880.1, forward strand.
TAAGAGATCAAATGTCATCACGTTAAACAAGGACGAAGAATATAGGTTAAGATACTATTCTTGTGTGAGTGAGCTCATGACATGATTTTACGCTTCACCAATTGTAAATTGCAATGCCGACTAAAGATTCAATGCTCAACTTTTCCCCAACTGCTTTACATATAACTACACTTGTCCACATACTGATAGTTACTGGCATGAAATACATCGCTTAGCCTAAATCATCATCATCATCATCTGCCAATTGACGTCCACGGCTGGACATAGGCCTCCCCCGAAGAGTTCCACAAAGATCGGTCGTGAGCTGTCCGCATCCATTGGATACCCGCAACCTTTACCTTTAGCCTAAATAGCTAGTAGTAATTACCCATGAAATTAGAATAAAAATAGAAGAATCCACACATATGTGTATCGAGTATCTTTAGGGTGTTTCTATCATTTCGTGCAAATCATATGTTTGCTGAAATAAAAAATAAACTAACTCCTAAATTCATTTCAAATATTTTTTATATGTTGCGTGAAGTTCATAGGTATACTTAGCATCTAAAATTAATTATATTATTGCAACATAAAATATATAAATAAAATATAAACATGCTAAAAACTCATTACCATCACCGGTCAGAACCTAGATTTACAGATTTGAGAGCGAATTACGTAACTATTACATGTACTACTTTGATTCAACCACTTAATTTAGATGAAGTATTTATAAGGGAATGAAAGTTTAGTGGTTTAACAGTATTAACACTGAATATTTAAATCCACTGCAGCAAAATCTTATTGTCAAGAAAATAATTTCATTACCATATATATAGTTTGCAACAATGGAATTGGCCAGTAGGCATTGCAAATGTTATTCTATACGAAGTCCCCTCTGTCCGCGATCCCCACCTCAGTCGGCTAGTAAACAGTGAACAAGAAGGACGTGTGCCATTTTTTTATGAAAAAATATCTCGCGGCGGAGATTTGGATTTGGTACAGTTTTTTTTCATTACCATTTGCACTGTTTTGATATTAATTTTTAAGTGTTTTATTGAACTGTGAATACTTGAATAATGAATATTCTATTCGAATGCTTAGTGAATGAATGGACCTGCAATTGCATTTATTTTTAAAGAGTTAATCTACAAAAGGTAAGGAAAAGTCATTACCATTCTTGTCATTACCGTAATTTACTGTTAACATACTAAAGAGAATGGTAATGAACTAAAAATTATGGTAATGAATTTCAGTATTAAATTCTTGCCACCATCTTATGTTAATTACCATTCTCGTTTTTTATTATGCACCTGACTGTTGAAAGTAACAAGTAATATTCAAAACTACATTTTCAGTAGGTATGTATATTCAAAATATAACAAGTAATTCATTAAAAGATCTCAAAATTCAAACTCAAACTTTCGACTACGTTATTTCTTTTTTTGACCTATCATTACCAACATCGCATTTTCATTCCCATATTCTATACGTCATTACCATTTCTTTTGGAAAAATCTTTTGTTCATAAATCGGCCAATTTTGCGTACAATTGAAAATGTATTATAGATTAATGTTTCTTTTTCGTAAGTCTTACCATTGCCACAACAAAAAAATGAAAATAAAAAATTCTCCCAAATTCTCCCAATTTGCACGAAATGATAGAAACACCCTTTAGAGCACCGTCAAAATCGAGATACGAATCGAGTCCTATTTGATTTCGTAGCTTTTCCAGGTACTTACGAGTACCCACTCCACTATATCCAGAATGCAAACGATATCTGTTGTGTGAGTTCGTGTCCCTCCACGTGGAAACTACGGAACCAATCGACCTGAAATGTTGCATGTCGACTGTGTAAAGGTAAAAAGATGGATTCTACCATTTTTGCAGCGGCACAAAGAGAATACGGGTACATAATGTTTCTGTTTGATCATGCGTAAGATTTTTGCTTTATAGATAACCACGATTTTTTCTAGTACTCACGACAGTTTTTCATTGGTATACACATTTCAATTGCGGGTGTTTTATGCGGCGATGTAAAATAATGGAACTGTAAAGCAATTAAAAGTTGTGCCTACATTACACAACATAAATATTGTACTCATTTATTATGATATGAGTACAAAGCACAAATGTCAAGCCTTTTATACTACGTCAGTGACATATAGTTATTCTTCGAGGTCAAGATGTATATACTCGTAGGTTGGTAGTCTGAGCAAAACCGACGACTCTAACGTCCACATTTACATTAACTATGCGTATAGGCGCATTAGGAGGTAAGTGCCCATAATCACCACGCTGTGCAAGCGGATTCGCCATCGCAGTAAATGTGTCCACTATGATGATGCTGCTGCCCATCATCAATCTTCTACCAAAGCATGGTCAGTGACACTTTTCAATCCCTTAGTCGAGTCTTACGACACCCGCGGGAAGAGTTGGTGTGTTGAAAAATGTATTCTAACTGCCGTCACCAAACGTCCAATCGGTAGCATTTTAAAACATCATATTAATATTGTTTTAGAATTAAAGCTCTTGAAACGTGGAATTGAAGCTCATAAATCAAATGATATTAAATTTGGATGGTTTCATTAGTTTCGGTTCTCTTTGATGCCTCTTGATTGTTTTCCCGTCAGGATATTAAATTTAATTTCCGGTAAATGTACCTATAATGCTTACTACATGGTTATAATATCTAATATTAATTTGCACCGTGTTCTACATTGTACGAACGTTGGATGAAGGGCATGAAGTCACGGGATCTGGTCCTATACAATTCCGTGATTGCACACATTTGCAAACACTGGAAGTATGCCAACACAACATAGAGAGGAGAGGATTTCAAAAAAGTTATTAGTGTAATTTTACTTGTTGGGTAATGCACTTTCGATATCAGTTAATTTTTTTCTGATATCTCTCATATTTACGGAATTATGGCCTGTAAACACTTATCGATTACACTCTGTATAAGGTGACAGTTTCCAAAAAAATTAAATGCAATGTTTTTATGTATGAATGAGATCGAAATAAATGGCTATTTTATTTTATATTATTTTATTTATACATTTGAATGTGATACTAGATTATGTTAGATGGTAATCATAATACTCGTAATAAGTACGTACATACCATCCATTTCTTTTTATTGAAAAGTTTGACTAATACATCTTATGTTATGTACATATTGGAAAAACCCAGATGTGATTCCTACTTAAGAATACTAATTAATTTGAACACAATTTTGGATTCAATTTAGATATTTGTAATTTTGAATGTATTTATATGCTTGATAATAAGTCAAAATAAGTTTATATGACTAAAGTCAGTTAGGCCACATTATATTCAATTAAAGCCAATACTTACAGCAGTAGTACAGTCAAAAGCAAAATAAGGTTTAGGTGTATAAAAATGCTTAAAAATATGTCCCAGGTTGTAAAATATTTATAAAATGATTCTTTTGTTACTTATTTTTGCAATTGACTCTACAATTATAAATGTAGGTAAATGAGAAGTATCTGCAATTGGGTTAAACACAAACGAACGGTTAAAATATACATTACGGTAAAGAACGTTTACATCTACGCTTACAAGCTCTGGAAAAAGCTCTCTAGAATCCTTACTAATATTACAAAATAAATACAAAAGTTACTCGTCTTTACTCTTTGTCTGTTATGGTATCATAATGTTCATAAAATATTAAGAAATAATAAGTGAGGAAAACCCACAGGACAGTTTTTATAACGAAAAATGACTTAACCCTTAAGTGCATGACCTTGACAAAGATTTATTCAAATTTGAATTCTGACAGGTTGGCAATAGAGTCGAGAATAGATGATGCATATATACATCACTATGCATTTAAGGGTTAATTAGTGGGGTTAACTATACTGCTATGCAGACAAAGTCGCAGGCAAGAGCTAGTACTTACTACACAATTGTATATTTATTTTCAGAGTATTTCCACCCACTCATGGTCCTCAGTAGCAAAGTCAAGTATCGTTTACTTTAGGTTTTACTCTATACGTAAAGCATTCTGTCGCGCTCGCACTTATTTATTGGAGCGAGTGCGAGGGTCTGTATAAGCTATAGCTTTACCATCAGTTGGAAAGTAAAGGATACGTTAGGTTTTACTCGATACGAAGGTATAATGCATTTTATCGCACTCGCACTGACGTATTGAAGCGAGCGCGATGGCCTGCTTTACGTATCCAGAAACATCTAACGTTACCGATACTTACTGCTGGGGAATTTCACGAGAATGTCGCTTAAGTGACGCGATTCTTTTAGTACTTCTAAAAATGATAGGAACCCAAGTTCTAATGTGGTAATATTTCGGGACTTAACTTACACGTTCACACAGTTTTTTCTAACTTTGAGCATTTATTTAACGTAGCTGCCATAGATAGTATAAGCGTCACGTAAGCGACATTCTCGTTGGAATGCCCCTGCTACGGCTACATGCTACAGCTACTTCTTTACGTATCGAGTAAAATCTACCGTAGCCGTTGCTATGTGTCAAGTCTTGACAACTCATGGTACGGTTACTGTACTGTTTGTATATCCGAATTCTATGCGGAAAATGCAGGCGTTCGATAGCAAAGCACGTCCATATATCTTACATGCCTTCACTTTTCGAACAAACTCTAGTGCAACGCTCTACTATGTGCATGCGAACAAACGATAATATGTGAGGATTGGAAGCCATGCTTACCATGAGCATTGCTTACCATGAGTTACCACGGTACTATTAACGCGGATTTAGTTTCTTTCCATTTTTTATACCTATAGGTGGCAAATGAACAGACGCTTGATAGAAAGCAATTAGCACATTGAGCGCAGGGAACTCCCGAGGGGAGTTCTCAGCGGGAGCTCCATTTTCGCTACAAAGCGGAAAAATAGCAGGGTGCTTAGACAAGTTGCCAATCGCTAACGCTTAATCGTCTATCGTAAACGAAAGGCAGCTAACTGTTTTTATCGCACTAATATGCAAGAGTGACAGAGAGGGAAAACTACGATACGCTACTAAGCGCTAGCGATTTGCAACTTGGCTAAGCATCCAGATATCAATTTCCTTAATAAATGTCTAAATTAAAAAAACCGCGTTATAGTGAATCCGCGTTAAGCGGGGTCGCGTAAATCGGTGTATTACTGTATATCCGATTCCATTAGTACGCACATAGCAAGCAAAGCACGCATAAGCAAAGCACGTCCATATATCTTACATGTAAGATATATGGACGTGCTTTGCTATCAAACGCCTTCATTTTCCGCATAGATCGTACTAATGGAATCGGATATACAGTAATACACCGATTTACGCGACCCCGCTTAACGCGGATTCGCTATAATGCCTTCACTT
>JALPQI010016881.1:0-24387 GCA_025490895.1 Thaumatotibia leucotreta
GAAAGAATTAAAGTGTCATCATACACAAGATTGGAAGGAGAAAGATAGATCTGTCGTAAAAAAGGATACAGTGAAGGTATATGTTTCTCCACTTCGCCCAACAAAACATCCCTCTCGACGGTATTGAACGCGTTCCTAAGGTCCAACTTCATAACGAGGCAGTCTGCATTCCCAGACTCCGAGACAAAAGCACGAGTGGCATGAATTGCGGCCTCACATCCTCTTTGCGTGCCGAAACCCAATTGATGTGGCTGGAGATACCCTGCCAAACGCTCCTTAACGCTGTAACACCCCAACTTAGCCACTAAGCGGCGAATCGTACTACCCACCGCTATTGGCCGTATGCCCCCCTCTTTTTTTGTCAGGGCACACAAAGAAGCTCCGTACAGATATGGACAAATTATGGGGTTTAGACGGCCACTAAGCAAAAAATTACTTAATTTTACTAATGACTCGAGCAGCCGCTGCCCATCGTCACCAGCAGAACTCGAGGTCAGCTTCTTTAGGTGAGCTGGGCGAATTCCATCTAGGCCTGTGGCTGACCCACTATTAAACGATCTTAGTGCTCGGGCCACGTCGTCTAAGTCCACCGTCAAAGTTTGAACGGTCCGATCCGGTTCCGGAGGGAAAGTTAACGTACGAGACGGCGGCGGGTGCTTCGTCCGCAAGGAAGCAAGCGTCTCCGGGCCCGGAGGTGCTATCGAGTCGTCCGACATCAGCACGCGAACAGCATCTCTTATATCGCCCTCGTATACTTTGGACTCAATTGCCTTAACCACCGAGGGGGTCCTGGTACAGGTCTCGTCGCCACCAACGCACTCAACCAAACAAAAACCCTCGGTGGCGACTATGTTAGCCTTTACTTTAGAGGTCAGGTTACCCTCGGCCTGAGTCTCTGGTGCTTTTAAGGCCGAATATGCAAAGGTAAGTAAAACATACCAATCAGCGACATCGTTGGTATCTATGCACTTATTAATTATGTTCCTTAATTTTTCCGCTGCAAGGTTCCTCGCCCCTTTGGGTATATGTTTAAGCACCCGCACCGATTTCTTGAGCGCACCGAGACTCTCAAGCGCAACTTCTGGTGATGGTGGTGTTGATGTACATGGCGTCCGGTTAACCTCGCTGAGCCCGTCGGTACGGGGCAAAACCTGGGTAGCTGCTAGCCCTCGTAACTTAGTTTTTATTATGAACAAAGTTGTATATACTACCTATTAGAAGTAACAGGGTAAATAAAGTGCCCAATGTACCCATGCCAAAATAGTTACTAGTACAAAGTCGAATACTGGTACGTTTTTCCACCGTTTATACCATTTTAGTCCTTACCACGGCACGGCATGAGAAATATAAAAGCTGCCTAGTGATCTGATATAATTGTCACAATGAGATGGTTCAACATGTTACAAAAAATACTTTTCTTGATAATGTATACTGATTAATGAAATTATTTATTATTCGAAGACTTACCTGGTTCGTATCGAAGATCATCGACACTCATCTAAAAAAAGGCTACTATACATGTGTATACAGTCCATTCGGAGAGTCCGAGTCCGTTCCAGACGCTTCCACTTTCCGGAGATACACTTTTTGATATCAACATTTGCCATGTAAAAAAAATCGTTATCAGACCATCGAGATGACCGTATGTCTTACAACCGCCGCTAGGGCTGTCAGTATGATTTCGTAATTGGCATAATCTGTGCTTTCGCACGCGCCTACTTAAGGGTCGGATAGATGTGGGAAATTTTACAGATTCTGTCAAATTTCCCCATTTCACACACACGCGCACTTCACGCACACTACCTCATTTTACCGAGCGGGGTCATTGACCCTTGGTGATTTTTTTAATGAAAGCGGCCGAGTTTGTAATTTATCACTACCTCTTTTGAAAAATTACACTTGTCAAAGTACTAGATGGTAAAAAAGATAGAGAGGGATAGATTTTATAAGACTATTCTTGTCTTTTCGAGTCGTCTCAATGCAATGCAAAAGACAGAATATATCGGGCTTGTAACCAATGCGTGTAATAGTACATTGTGCATCAAGGGAGGTAAGTACGGAATTACTAACGAGAGTGTTAGAAGCCCGACGCTATTAGGCGGAGGGCTTTTATGACTCGAATTAGTATTCCGCTTACCGACCGTGATGCATACAATGTTTTTCATCACACTTGCCAACCAAAAAATAAGTTTTAAGACATAATATTATTAAATGACGTACTGGCATTTCTATCACTCCCTAGGGAATTTCACTTTTCTATTACTCCAGCTACGCGCGCAAGCAATGGCGCGCTTAGACAGCAAGTGTGATGAAAAATATTTTTATAGGTATATAATAGTTCTCGCACTAGTGCGGCAAAAATCTGTACTGAAAATGGATTTTCAATACAGATCAATCAATTTGTTACAGTCACCATCAGATATATCAGAGCGACCACGGCACTCAAAAATATCTGAGCATGCCAATAGAGGCCTGCTCAGATATTTATGAGTACCCTGGCCGCTCTGTTATATCAGATGGCGACTGTACAGCATCGTATTCTGATTAGGAAATAGTAAGAGAAAATAATCCGCGGAAGAACAAAATTGACTTGGTTCGAGAGTATGCCTGTTTGACCAACTGGTTGTAAGGCAAGCCATTAGTCCACTATAATAAAAAAAAAACATTTTTTTCTGATCGGAACACGATACTGTTGAATATAGGCCCTAAGTATTCACTACCACCAGCTTTTATGAAGCGTAGACATTCAACTCTCCCACTGCTGTGTGCGTCAAACGCACAAGAGTCCACCAACGATTGCACGTGCAAAGTGCCAACGACGCACATTTGCGAGTCCATACTAATTTTACATTTACAGAATTCGCTTCGGTGTAATGTTTGGTGAAGTAGTTTCCATGAAAAGCCAAACGAATGGAGTTATGCATTACATCTGTATAATTATTATGTGACTTACCAGCAGTTATCAGGTTTTAGGGAGCTTATTTTACTAAATTAAATTGCATTAATTATAAAAATAAAAATGCACATAGGTAAAACATTAAGACTTTTATTATTTATTATACACAATTACAACTGTAAATTGAAGAATTACAGTTAAAAGAAAAAAGTAGATCCTAAAAAAATTATGACATTCACTAATTTAAATATTTGATGTCATAATATAGGTACTAAATTAACAATATCGAAATTTACCAACGCCAGAGGTGGGATTTGGAGCCGCACTCGGCCACTCCAGTGGTTTAAGCATCAGCCACGAAAGCTGAGGACTGTAATGGCAACATATCCCATAGGATAATTACATACGTTAATTATTATTTCTAGAGATATGTCTTCTTACTTATGACAATGGAACGCACCAAATGACGGCCACACTTTCAAAAAAATAACGTAATAAAATAACATTGCATTTCTTTATCTTATGAAAGACAATGCGCATTTCTAAGGAACAAACCCTTTAGGACCCTGTCTATTTTTTTAGACGGAATAAACTTTTGCGTTTTTGAATTCCACAGAATCGCCCAGGACCACTTAAACATGTGGAAACGATTACAACCAAAGACGCTTGACTTCAAGGCACAATAACAAAAACCTAGCGTCAGACAAGGAAAGCGCCACATGCTGCCAGAGGTGTGACAGAGAGGCTAAATCAACCCCGGATACCTATCTACGTGACGCTCGCCGCCCCGCCATTTTGCAACTAAAAGATCTACGATGCGTTTGCGCAGTTTTCGAAAGTCAAATCCTTATATCAATGTTCATAAAGTCGGAAATAGATATAAGTAGCGATAAGATAATATTGTAAAGGTTTTCCTTAGGGAAATATGTAGTGTATGGAGGACACTTCGATTACAGCCGGGAAGAATGCGGGTCGCGCAGTTCTGTAACAGTTTCGATATTTTTGGAATATTATTAGATTAATTATCTAAATCGTACATTAGAATCAGTGGTTGCCGATCCAGTATTCACAGCTAAGTGTTTTATTACCAATTGTGTCGTGTGCATTCTAAATAATATATGTAAATCATATTTCATTAATTAAATTGGTTTAAATAATATAGGTACTATAAGGTACTTTGTAAATAATTGGTTACATTAATATTGACCACTTTTATGATAATAACTGAGTACACACGACATACCTTTTATGATTGTTTTGATTGTCCTTGTGTGATATTTGTGTATAGAATTATAATATTGTGTTGGGTTCGATTCCCGATATTTAAATACCTAAGACTTGAGTAAGTGATTATGACATTGTTGTACTTTTAAGTCATGATCGAAGATTGTACGTCACAGTGTAGATCAGTAATGTCTTACTGATCCATTTATGTGTTGTTCTATAACCACTGTGTATAATTTAACATTGTAATTATCAGATTATGACTGATCTTAATCATGAAAATATTTAAACGAGTTCGATCCTCGTTCAATTGATATTAGCCAAAGAACCTTATATTGGATTGTTTTACAAACAGGGGGTTCGAATCCCTATTTACTGATATTTCTGAGAACAGGCTAACATATTGTGGACACTTAATGTTGATGTCAATTTAATATATAACAGACTTATTTCTGTGTGTATGGAGTCCTTAAATATAATTGAATTTTCTGAGTGTTATACTATACATTATTGTCTTGGAATTTTCATTCAAGAGGTTGTATTTGTAATTAATGTTACGGTGTAATGTAATAATTATTATTATTTACTTAGCATAAATAATACTTGCTTTTGCCGGGTTTTTCTGGGTTTCCCTGGTTTTAGCAAAATATATTGAATTATGTTCCCAGAAAAGGAAGGTGTTTAGGTACTTTTGCTTTGTGTAAATTTAAAGAAGTAGTTTTATTTGGTATGATAGTAATTGTTAATTTTCGTAATAGTCTAGTAATCTTTAATGAGGTTAAAGATTTTGTTATGTATTTAAAACTTAATAGATCGAATAGGAACACACCTTTCCTTACTAATTTGCGATAATATATTTCAATTTTATAAATCGCCATGTGACTTATCAATCAATACCCCTACTTACCTCAGACCTTACTTATTACTAGCAATTATTTTCACAACTATTTGATTCCCTTAAGAAATAAAGTCGAGCCCGAATTAAATACACGCTAGATACCATTACACGTGGTGCCGTGACCAGGATCTAGACTTTGTGTTATTATTACATTTTGATGTAACACAACTAGAAAAGGACTTGTAATTACTTTTAAACGAAAAAAAAAATAAACACAACGTAGGAAACTTTAAATTAAATATGACGATCACAATTTTATTTAAATTATAAAACAAAGGGAAAGTTTGTATTTATACTCGAATGGTTTGAGAGGGGTATATTTGATCAATATTAATTCTCAAAATTTTAATCTAATATTATATTTATAATTATTTGATTTCTTAAATCAATCATATGCGAACAGTCTGAGAGGGGTATATTTAATTATCATTAAATGTGTGATTACTGATTAGTAATTATTTCAATGTGTTTTACAACATATGATTTATTGAGTGAGGATTCCAAGACATTTATTTAGAATTTTAAATGCCATTAAAATTATTTTGTGTGTTCCATTGACTAATACATTATTAGGTAGGTAGATAACGGCAGTGTGTGTTGATATTTTAGTGTATTATATTTTATAAGTATTGATTTGGACAGGGTTAATTTTATTTAGCATTAAGTATGTCAGCAAAACGAAACTTAAGACGTACGAGTAGTAGTAGGTGTGGAACAGGAGCGTCTTCAGAAGTTCATGTATCACAGACACATGATATTAGCAGTTGTAGAAAGAATAATATTGTAATAATTCAGCCTTCAATAGAAAAACCTATTTTTCGTGGAATGGGAGACTCTAACCCGATGCAGTTTATACAAAAGTTACGTAAATATATAAACTTCTTAGGTGCACATGAAAGGGCTTTAGATATCGCAGTAGAATGTTTGACAGAGCCAGCTCTAAACGTTATGGGACTTAGTAGTAAAAACTGGCGAAGCTTAGATGATTTTGAGATTGATTTTAAACGTCGTTATTGGAGTGAACGACAACAAATGATTGAATTTACTAAGCTATTAAATGGGTCGTATAATCTCTGTGGCAAATTATGTATGTACGAATATTTTGCTAGCCTGATGGAGGTCGTTGGTGATTTTACGATACCGTATGATGAAAGACTTTTAATTGATTCGGTAATGCGACATTTTCCGAAACAGATTCAACAGTTATGGTTTTGTTTAGGTAGTAAAGCAGAAAGAAACATTTCATCAGCAATCGATTTTCTTTTTTGTCTAGATCAGATCGACAAAGGTACGAGTCAAAACGGTTCCATTAGCCGTGATAGTAATAGTATAGCTACCAATAATAATACACGACAACATTCACAGAGCAGGGGTAATAATTGTGCACTTAATAGAGGTTCAATTAAGGTAGCTTCAGTTGAAAAACGACAGACAAAGTATAGACCCAGGTGGATGAGGAGACTCTGGCGAGAACAGGGTATTAATGTAGATACAGATAATTTTACTCAGGGGAACGCTAATGATCTACATAATAAATACTGATTTTGGTTACATAAGATCCAGGTTCGAATTCTGCGTAAGAAATTCAAGTATAATCTAGCATACAATATTTACTCTATATTTTATAGATACCTAACGATACCATATATACATTTCAGTGTACAAAGAGAAGGGCTTAAGTTTAATATTCGTCTAAAACCGGCTAACAAGCTGTGCGTTACAGACGACTAATCAACGTTGAAATTCAAAATAACTTTAACATACGTCTAAAAACCGGCTGAAAAGCTGTGCGTTACAGACGATAAGACAAGGTTGAAATCTTAAAATCACTTTAACATTCGTCCAAAAACCGGCTGAAAAGCTGTGCGTTACAGACGACAAGACAAGGTTGAAATCTTAAAATCACTTTTACATTCGTCCAAAAACCGGCTGAAAAGCTGTGCGTTACAGACGATAAGACAAGGTTGAAATCTTAAAATCACTTTAACATTCGTCCAAAAACCGGCTGAAAAGCTGTGCGTTACAGACGACAAGACAAGGTTGAAATCTTAAAATCACTTTTACATTCGTCCAAAAACCGGCTGAAAAGCTGTGCGTTACAGACGATAAGACAAGGTTGAAATCTTAAAATCACTTTAACATGCGTCCAAAAACCGGCTGAAAAGCTGTGCGTTACAGACGACTAGACAACGTTGAAATTCCAAATCACTTTAACATGCGTCCAAAAACCGGCTGAAAAGCTGTGCGTTACAGACGACAAGAAAACGTTGAAATTTAACAAAAAAATCACTTCAATATTCGTCTAAGACCGGCTTAATTAGCTGTGCGTTAAATAAGACGACAAGACAACGTTGAAATTTAAAAATCATTTTGTAATTCGTCTAAGACCGGCTTAATTAGCTGTGCGTTAATAAAGACGACAAGACACCGTTGAAATTTAATAGTCGCTTTAAAGTTCGTCAAAAAACCGGCTAAATTAGCTGTGCGTTAAACAAGACGACAAGATACCCTTGAAATGCAGAAATACCTATTTTAATATTTGTCCTGACCAGCTTTTCAGCTGTGTATCAAAGAATCAAAATATATATGGAAAGTACTAAACAATTGCCTAAGACCGGCTTTTCAGCTGTGTGTCGAAGAATTTACAAATAAATAAACATCCTGTATACGAACGATGGTTATAGCAGTTCATATCTTCTCCATGAGGAAATGACTCTGCGATATGTGGTCAAGTCTTTGTTCGAATTTGTGTAGATTGAATTTCAGTTTAATTGTCATGATTTAATAAATATTATAATTACATGACCATATTAGAAAACAAAGATATAATAAATACACCTAAGATTTTTCAGTAATTTACTGCGCTGCAGGTAATAAGATATTTAACAAGAATAATACAGTGCAATGACTGCATGATATTTATGCTATTAACACATAATGTTCAGTGACATGTGTTTTATACAATAAAGTTTGGTATCGGAATCCAATGAAAACCACTTATTTTACAATGATTATAATATTTTTATTATTTGTAAATCGCACCACAAATGACGTAAATGACCATAAACACGGTTTTCATAGAAAATTGGCGATTTGAGTTCTTGATATATTATATCGGTACTGGTGCAAATGTGAATCAACTTTTGCCGTGAAATATTAAATTAATAATAATAATAACAGTTTGAAATCTTATAACTGCCACAATTATTGCATTTTTCCAAAGATTTATACAACAGAAAACAAGACCTCTTGACTACGTTATGAAAGTCCATAGTGAATGTATATATTTGCCATCATTGGTAAAATGTAAAATTAAGTACGGATGTGAAATAAAAAACAAACCAATTATACATTTCAATGTAATTAACAATTACTATTATGTAAAAATGATGTGTGAAAATCTCTGGCCAGAGTAAAGGTGATTTTGAAAGAAGATGAATGTGTATATACCAAAAGTGATGACTGCTGCGATATTGTTATTAAAATCTATTTGAATGAATGTGTCTCGAGGTTTAGTTTTCTTATTATCCAATTATTTGGCAGAATATTATATGAGATTAATATTGCATAAAGACTTGTAACGATTTCAAAGTGAATGTCTATACGGTTTTATATATTTTTTATTACATTACAAATACAGCATGTTTTCAATTGGTATTGAACACGACGATCACAGTTATTGGGTTTATTCATAAATATATTTACTAGCATGATTATGTTAAGATTAATCAGCAAAGATTTATTTAGCGTGGTAACAGAAACATACGAGTGTAATGCAATTTATCGATCCAAGATAAATGAATTTCATATTTAGAATTTAACTTGTTAACTGAAATAAGTATTTTAAAGATAACACGTATGTTCGATAGGTTGAAGTATTTCTCACAAAGGAAAGACCCAAATGCTTAAGTGTTGTTTGTTTATTGCCCACTTCTAGCAGACTCGAGTAGGACCATAAAGTCTGATTTTAAATTATCGTTATTTAAGAAAACAACGGGGTTGTTTGTTTATGTTGTTTAGTTCAAAGAGCAGCACTTAATTTTTTTTTATAGCCCTAGTTGGTGTAAAAAGTGAAAATATGTACATTTTAACTGTCTACAGAGAGGGGGGTGTAATGGCAACATATCCCATAGGATAATTACATACGTTAATTATTATTTCTAGAGATATGTCTTCTTACTTATGACAATGGAACGCACCAAATGACGGCCACACTTTCAAAAAAATAACGTAATAAAATAACATTGCATTTCTTTATCTTATGAAAGACAATGCGCATTTCTAAGGAACAAACCCTTTAGGACCCTGTCTATTTTTTTAGACGGAATAAACTTTTGCGTTTTTGAATTCCACAGAATCGCCCAGGACCACTTAAACATGTGGAAACGATTACAACCAAAGACGCTTGACTTCAAGGCACAATAACAAAAACCTAGCGTCAGACAAGGAAAGCGCCACATGCTGCCAGAGGTGTGACAGAGAGGCTAAATCAACCCCGGATACCTATCTACGTGACGCTCGCCGCCCCGCCATTTTGCAACTAAAAGATCTACGATGCGTTTGCGCAGTTTTCGAAAGTCAAATCCTTATATCAATGTTCATAAAGTCGGAAATAGATATAAGTAGCGATAAGATAATATTGTAAAGGTTTTCCTTAGGGAAATATGTAGTGTATGGAGGACACTTCGATTACAGCCGGGAAGAATGCGGGTCGCGCAGTTCTGTAACAGTTTCGATATTTTTGGAATATTATTAGATTAATTATCTAAATCGTACATTAGAATCAGTGGTTGCCGATCCAGTATTCACAGCTAAGTGTTTTATTACCAATTGTGTCGTGTGCATTCTAAATAATATATGTAAATCATATTTCATTAATTAAATTGGTTTAAATAATATAGGTACTATAAGGTACTTTGTAAATAATTGGTTACATTAATATTGACCACTTTTATGATAATAACTGAGTACACACGACATACCTTTTATGATTGTTTTGATTGTCCTTGTGTGATATTTGTGTATAGAATTATAATATTGTGTTGGGTTCGATTCCCGATATTTAAATACCTAAGACTTGAGTAAGTGATTATGACATTGTTGTACTTTTAAGTCATGATCGAAGATTGTACGTCACAGTGTAGATCAGTAATGTCTTACTGATCCATTTATGTGTTGTTCTATAACCACTGTGTATAATTTAACATTGTAATTATCAGATTATGACTGATCTTAATCATGAAAATATTTAAACGAGTTCGATCCTCGTTCAATTGATATTAGCCAAAGAACCTTATATTGGATTGTTTTACAAACAGGGGGTTCGAATCCCTATTTACTGATATTTCTGAGAACAGGCTAACATATTGTGGACACTTAATGTTGATGTCAATTTAATATATAACAGACTTATTTCTGTGTGTATGGAGTCCTTAAATATAATTGAATTTTCTGAGTGTTATACTATACATTATTGTCTTGGAATTTTCATTCAAGAGGTTGTATTTGTAATTAATGTTACGGTGTAATGTAATAATTATTATTATTTACTTAGCATAAATAATACTTGCTTTTGCCGGGTTTTTCTGGGTTTCCCTGGTTTTAGCAAAATATATTGAATTATGTTCCCAGAAAAGGAAGGTGTTTAGGTACTTTTGCTTTGTGTAAATTTAAAGAAGTAGTTTTATTTGGTATGATAGTAATTGTTAATTTTCGTAATAGTCTAGTAATCTTTAATGAGGTTAAAGATTTTGTTATGTATTTAAAACTTAATAGATCGAATAGGAACACACCTTTCCTTACTAATTTGCGATAATATATTTCAATTTTATAAATCGCCATGTGACTTATCAATCAATACCCCTACTTACCTCAGACCTTACTTATTACTAGCAATTATTTTCACAACTATTTGATTCCCTTAAGAAATAAAGTCGAGCCCGAATTAAATACACGCTAGATACCATTACAGGACGTTGGGTTCAAATTCCACCTCTGGCGTTGGTAAGCATCGATATTTTTTCTGTGGTATATGGGATCAAATATTTAACTTTATATAGGTACATCGTAGTGTTACTACCTACTTAAAAAAATAACATTTCGTTGAGATATTATTGCAGTCTGTTTTTTTGGCGGCATTGGAAATACAATATGCTGCTACTCTTTCTCACCACTCTCAAACTGTGTTTTGAGTTGCCAAATATAATTTAGGAGTAAGGCCAGGCATTTTAAATTTAGAAGTAAGCACTTCCTAATGAGAAAATTCTGATCCCATAGACATCATAGCTGAAACATCTTTATGCTTTACATCCATACTATCATCGCTGAGCGTTCATCAGAACTGACATTAAATTTCTCTTGCACATTTCACACCGAAAATTGAATTTCGAGTGCAATCCCTTTCATTTTTCAGATTTAATTTTCATATAAGAAAAAATACATCCAAATTATGGGCCATGATCATTGATCTTAGCTAATTGATCCAGAAAATATTGTACATTAATTATCCGTCGCCCTGTAATTGGACTATTTACATGACTAGTACCTTTCTCTATAATAAATTCATGCTCTTCCTCTGGCAGCTCCTGGTTCCTATAATAAAAGAGTCAGATAAGTTATATTATTAGTCAGCCTTCTCCGTAGCCTACTTAGTAGTGAATGTGCTTACGATGCTGGAAGATCCGGGTTCAAATCCCAGCGAGGGCATTAAATATTTGAGTATTTATTATCAGTATTATCACAACTCGAACTTATTCGAAAAAGGGTTGATTATCTCTAATCCATGCCGAATCCAGGAAATTTCATATAACATTAAAGACTCTAAATATGGCTAGGAATACAGCATTAAAATATGTCGTAACTCGCAATGCTCGCGAGCAGCCTGTACTCGTATGTACTGATCATACAGGGCGTCCCACGGCGATGCCACATGGAGGGAAAGTACCTTAAATATCATAGATAAGGTCAATGCGGGTAAGACCGTCTATCAGGAAAGTCCGTCCACCAACTGATTTCCTATCCTTATTGAACAGTATAAGACGCATATGACGGACTTTCCTTCAAAATAAAATATGCCGGACTTAGCCGCACTGACCTCAGCATATTTTACTGAAAGAAGATTCCTTTTATTTTTAAAACTAAATAAAACAGCATTCATTTTTTTTTTGAAAAACAATTGTATGAAAAAAAATATCGCGAGGTCGGAGAAAAAATACCTTAATTATTGTAAATGAACATCTTACTGAAAGAAGACATTATTTCGATTTACAAAAACAGGTTGAATTGCATTTTGAATTATTTCATGGTTAAACCGGGAATCGAACCCGCTACATTCGAATCGGGAATCCAACCCGCTAATGTATGATATCACATAGCTAAAATTCATTGGCCGTGTGGTGACGGCAATAAGAATACATTTGTCACCACCCCAACTCCTCCTGCGGGTGTCGTAAGAGTCGACTAAAGGATTGAAGTGTCACTGACCATTATTTGATAAAAGATTGATGATGGACAGCAGCGTCATCATAGTGGACACATTACTGCGATCGCCAATCCGCTTGCCCAGCGTGGCGATTATGGGCATTTGCTTCCTTATGCGTCCACACGCGTAATTAAAAGGAGAGGCCTAAGTCCAGCAGTAGACTATCATAGGCTGATGATGATGATGTGATGATAAATTTCATAAATCCTGAACTATTATACATAGATAGTCTTCTAGAAAGGTTCAAAATGGCGTTAAAATCCAAAAACCAAAAAAAATCACATACCGACTTTTGTAGCTGTGCCTACGTTATGTACGTATGCTTACAAATATTGCAACGATTAATTGAACCAGATTTTGGTGGGCCGATTGTGGTGAGAGGAGAAGTATGCTTACTTAACTTAGATAACAATACAATAGATGAACCTGACCTGATGAAGAATTTTAAAGGTATCTATAGGCCCAATTGAGCTGAAGTTTAGTATGCCTTTGGTGACAAAACTACTGTATGGTGTAATAGTGCGGGTTTGATGAGGAGCTGGAGGATGATCATAATATACTGTATGATTATTATTACATTTTATTGTACTTTTGTTCAGTTCATTCTTAGAAATCGATGACTAGCAGAAAGCTTCTATTGCCCCATTTAATGGGGTAGACTCGTTGACTGCGTTTCATTAGTAGGATCGCTTGCTCTAAAACAATAAATCGTCCATTAATTCTAAAATTCATTTAAAAAATTTAATAGGACGATTTAAAGTGTCCATAATGTAGCCAAAATGACAAAAACGGAAACCTTATAACTAGATTCGTCATGGCCGTCTGTCATAGACGATTTACTCTCAAACTGTAAGTACTACTAGAATAGGAGATCTGGCTTCAAGGGTAATTCCGCCAAAAAACAAGTACATTTTTTTTAGGTCATCTTCCGCGTCTTTTTAACATACTATAAGAGTAGAGAAAAATCCAAGTAGATTTTTTGTTGATCTTGAACAGAAACAGAATCGATTGGCATAAAAAAAAGTTTGTCAAAAATGACCATTTTTTCGCACTTATCTATTGTTTACACACATACAGGGTTGAACTTATTTTTGGGTCAGTGAGGACAGCTACCAGATCCAGAGTAGCTACGCGAAAAAGGTCTTAGAACACCTTCCTTCGATTTTAAATTAATGAAAATTGGCGTTTACAGATTTTGTAAAAAACATACAGGATGCGAGAAAAAAAATTGTCACATTTGACAAACTTTTTTTTATACCTATCGATCCAGTTAATGCTCCAAGACCTGAATAACGCAAGCCTTCAAGTTGGACTTCATATGAATCGCACAAAGACTCAGGTGATGACTAACGGCACGAAACGGAGGGCCGAGGTAGACGGGCAGACGATACATTATGTCGATGAGTATATCTACTTGGGCCAGCTAGTCTCTTTCATCAAGGAAGTTTAACGCCGTGTTCAAAATGCCTGGAAGAGCTACTGGTCCATGAAAGAGCTAATGAAGGGCGACCTTCCAATGTCACTGAAGCGCAAACTAGTCGACATGTGTATCCTGCCCGTCCTAACCTACGGTGCCCAAACATGGTCACTCACTGAAAGTCATACGTACAAATTGAAGGTCTGGCAGCGAGCAATGGAGCGCAGCATTTTAGGTGTAACGAGGATGGATCTGGAACACTACGCTGCGCTCCAAAACACGCATAGCTGACGTGGTGAAAATACTGCCAGGCTAAAGTGGGATTGGGCCGACCACGTCTACCGCATGCATCCAGAAAGGTGGGTTATTACAGCCACCAAGTGGATGCCGCATACTAGGCGGGGACGAGGCAGGCCGAGGCGGAGATGGCAGCACGACTTGGACGCCTTCGCCAACAATTGGCCAGACTTGGCACCGTACCGGGAGCTGTGGAGATCTGAGGGAGAGCCATTTGCCCAGCAGTGGGACACGTCTACCGGCTAGAAAAAAAATCGATCCTGTCTATTTTCAGGATCAAAAGCTTGTATAGACCCAAAAAAAAGTTTTCGGCTAGAAAAGCCGCAAATCGAGATTTAAAATTCCCAATATTCCCATACAAATTGTATGAATGTTAAAAAATATTTTTTTCACGCTTCTATTTTTTATGTCAATCGATTTTATTCGTGCCATCCAGTACCAATAGTTTCTTAGGGGTCAACTTATAGCAATGTATAAAAAAGCCAAAATTTCAAGAAAACTGTTTTTATACATTTACTATGGAAAAAAAGTGAAAGTTTAATTGCATCATCTGTCACGATAATTAGTCCTCCTATGCTAAATGACAATAATACTGTGTGGAAACATTAGCTATATATCATTATCTCGATTTGCGGCTTTTCTAGCCATTACATTTTTTTTTGGAGGAGAGTGACGAATGAGGAGGTATGTGAGACAAGGTTAAGGAGAAGAGGCAATTGATGGACATTATAAAGAACAGAAGAGGTAGGATGTTGGGCCATCTGATACGACATGACAATCTCATAAAATGCATAGTGGAGGGGAAGATTGAAGGAAGGCGTGGAAGAGGAAGACCAAGGAGAAATTACATTGAACAAATCAAGGAGAACGTGAAAGTCACGTCGTATCAAAACCTGAAAGAGATGGCTTGGGATCGAGGAATGTGGAGAGCATGCTTTGAGCTACACCGACAAGAGCAAAGCTCTTAAATAGGAGAGAGAGACATTTTTTTTGCTCCCATACAAGCTTTTGATCCTGAACAGAAACAGGATCGATTGGCATCAAAAAAAGTTTATCAAAAATGACAATTTTCTCGCAACCTGTATGTTTTTACCAAAATCAGTAAACGCCAATTTTCATTAATTTAAAATCGAGGAAGGTCATATAAGACCATTTTCGCGTAGCTACTCTGGATCTGGTAGCTGCTCACTGACCCAAAAATAATTTCCACCCTGTCTGTACACGGTGTACCGTCAGCATTCCGAAAGATTTTAATGCTGGATTCCTGACCATATTTAGAGTCTTTAATGTTATATAAAATGTCCTGGATTCGGCTTGGTTTCAGAGATAATCAACCTTTTTTCGAAATACGATTTTCGAGGTAACTCGTCATTTAACTTCTTTTGGATTACAATGCTACCACAATGTGTTCTAATATTACCACACCTTTTGCCTGACAATCAAAAAATACGAATAGACTTGACGAAATAACCTCTACCTAAAAAAAAACAATTGAAATAAATAATTTAAACAAATTGTTGTTATGATAAAAACTACTGGAAATGTTAAAAAGTATTCAAATCGGCCTAAAAAAAAAAGAAAAAAATTTTTTTTTGGTGGAATTGACATTATTAGGTCTCATAATATTTTTTGTTTATTTTGATGTCTAGAATGCATAGTTAAAATCTTTCGCAATGCTCGCGTAACACCGTGTATATTATATACCTATAAAAAAATAATACTTATACCTGCAAATGGAAATAATAGGGGTTTATATACCTACCATTTGCGGGTGGTAACGCACATACCTTATTTTATTTCTTGGTATAGACGACGTCAGTGTTCGTTTATTTATTTTGTTCCCCATTTGAACAAAGCTGAAAACTTAGGAAAAAAGTGTTAAAAAATCATAAGAAATCAAAAGACTTCACTCAAGAAAGACCAACCAACCGAACGAAATAATAGTAAAGGGTCATTCCAGGTGAAATCAACAAATCGGGTGTGCTGCATGGTTTCTGATTTGAATGAAAAATATTGAGGATATATACTTCATGGTGGCAGAAGTGCTTAACCACCATCAGTTTTCTTTTTTATCCTTTAGTTTCCAAGTTTTGCCCTTTCAAAATTCAGAGTGGGGTCATTGAATTCGTGCTTGTGGAAAAACAGGCATTACTTTTTTTATATAAAAGGTAACGAAGTAATTACTTGCCGTGTTCATCTTGCAAAATAAATATAAATGTGTTAGAGGAACTACTTGTAATAGAAAAATATAAATGAAAAAATGAATATGACCTTAAACTTTTAAATGCCTATGAATTCAATGAGAAAATTTTGAATTAAATCCAGGCGATTGAAATTGACTGTATATGTATACACCATGCCTGTTAATAAACCGAAAAAATTTAACCACGTATTTCTAACTGCGTTTACAAAATATATTGACAAAGTAATAATTATTTCCATACGTCGCACTCTAGCGGGCAGTTTCGTGGCAACGTAAGGTTTACAAAAAAAAAATCTTAACTTTATTAAAATGTATTTAGTATTTGTAACAGTTTATTTGAATTTTTTTCAGTTTAAAAGAATCAAAACGTGTATTCGCTATAGCCTGCGTTGAAGAGGAAGTGAAGTTTATTCATAATACACAATTACACATTTCTCCGAGATAAAAAATAACATACAATTTTTGCAAAATTCGAATTTGCCAATGC
This sequence comes from Thaumatotibia leucotreta, assembly GCA_025490895.1. Lineage (NCBI taxonomy): Eukaryota > Metazoa > Arthropoda > Insecta > Lepidoptera > Tortricidae > Thaumatotibia > Thaumatotibia leucotreta. The sequence goes on from JALPQI010016881.1 coordinate 16,903, forward strand.
AGTCTTCCTTTAATGTAATAAATAAGACTCTGAACAAATTTTCAAAAGTGCGCCTGCACTCTAAAGGAAAACAAGTATATCTGAAACTACAAATTGTCTTAAAATCGAATCCGGGGAATCGACATTAAAAATGATAAATAGTCTAATTCAAAACGAAGAGGTTGAGACTACAAATAATGTTAACCAAAACACACTTCATTGACCGTTGACCGCCGGCAATTTGGAAAAAATATTAATAATATATTCGCATAACATATCTACTTAAGTAAATTAAATATTTTACATACTAGTCAATTGTATTTTTATTTAAAATTGATTGAATACTAAAAAATAATACGTTACTAACGTGCTACTTTAGTTTCTAATATATTTAGAATTGTACATTATAAATACTAGGTACCAAATACTACGTACAAATATTTCTGCTTATTTGAAAATGAATCGATGTATTTGTGAACCTTATCTATCATATTGACATGCCACCAAACTGCCCGCTGGAGTGCGACGTATGATTATTTAGTTACTTCTTATAGAAAAAAATTAGGTCGGATTTTGTACAAGCAGGAATTTGACCCCACTCTTAACTTTGAATGGGCAAAACTTGGAAATTAAAAGATAAAAAAGAAAACTGGTGGTGGTTCAGCACTTCTGATACCATGAAGTATATCCTCAATTTTTTCATTCAAATCAGAAACTTTCTCCTGTTCCTCGCTATAGTGGGGGAAAAGTTACACACGGGTGCAAACGTATTTTACTTCTCTTAAGTTAAAACACTTGCTACGCTCAGGTTTCTATTTTAAAACCACTCGCTTCGCTCGTGGTTCAACTATGGAATCCTTTCGCTTGCTCGTGTTTCAATTTCATGCTCGCGGGTAAAATACAACTTTGCACCCTTGTATAACAAATAACTATTTCTTTATAGAAGATTGATGATGAGCAGCAGCAGCACAGCATCGTCACAGTGGACAAATTACTGCAATCGCCAACCCTTTTGCCCAGCTTGGAGATTATGGGCATTTACCTCCTAATGCTGCAATACGCATAGTTAACAGGATCACCTTGTATATTATTCTATCAATTTATCGGCTGGATTAATATGTACACATTTCAGTTGCAAATTTCTAATTCTAACGGTCACTCAGTTATGCTGCGGATAGACAGACAGATAGACAGACAGATAGACAGACTGACATAGCGAAACTATAAGGATTCCTAGTTTACTACGGAACCCTAAAATCTCGTGTCGATTTAAAACACTCCTTTCAGTAGTGTTTTATTTTATCGCCAACCATTATTTTTTTCACACTTGTATCGTAATGTCATCATCATCACATCAGCCGAAAGACGTCCACTGCTGAACATAGGCCTCTCCCAAAGATTGCCACAATGACCGATCCTGCGTCACCCGCATCCAGCGGACCCTGGGGCAAGAAAACCTAGCGGTTAATTCCGAAAACGTTAACTTACAAAAAAAACTCGCTTTTGTAACCCGATTTTTTTTATAGACCTATTCAACAATACCCCATACTATAAGATTACAGCAAAATAAAAAAACATCCCGACTTTACTTATAGGGGAGGTGCCTGAATATTTTTTAATATATTTTATTCTACCTCTTTTTCGGTGTGACTGATATGGAGGTATACCTGTACCAAATTGCAAATTTCTTATACTAACGGCCTATGAGCTATGCTGCGGACAGACAGACGGAGAGACGGACAGACGGACATGGCGAAACTATAAGGGTTCCTCGTTTACCACGTAACCCTAGAAAGGTTGGAATTAATTTTGGGTCTATATTGGTGGCATAATTTTTTTATTTCGAAAAATTTGTCGCCTACCAACTTTACGCCGAAAAATTAATGGCCTAAATTGTTGCACATATATAGGTATTTTGTCGTGTTTTGCCGAAATTGTTGATCCTAACTTGGTTGTTCCTGAATATCGTTTGTCCTAATGATTTTCGTGTCTAATGTGTATGTATCGAATAATAATTGTGCATAATTGTGATGGTCCTACTATTTAATGTACTAATACTAACTACTTTAAACGAACGACCTTTAAAAAAATATTTTCCTTAAACTTAACCCTCCCTTAAACCACCCAACCCTGTTGTCCAAAGAATTTTAGTCATCACATCAGACCTAGGAATCGGTCGACGAAGCCCCGCTGCGCGGGACTTCTATTTCTGATCTAAGGGATAAAAGGTACCTAACGAACCTATCCAGGTTAGAGTAGGGGAGGTACAGATTCATTATTTTCTAATACAGGGGGCTTAGCCCCCGAGCCCCCTTTGTGGGGCGCTTCGCTCCCCCGTCGCCCCTTTTTCGGGTTTACAAGAATGAGGATGGGTAAACAATTGATTAAAAATACTTAATTATTTTATAGACTAAGCCTTTCTCTCCGCCTTTCCTAGAAACCTAACCATTCCAAGTCGGTTTTACCCTGGCTTATCATCATCATCATCATCATCAGCCTATGATAGTCCACTGCTGGACGTAGGCCTCTCCTATTAACTATGCGTATAGACGCAATAGGAGGTAAATGCCCATAATCGCCACGCTGGGCAAGCGGATTGGCGATCACAGTAATGTGTCCACTATGATGACGCTGCTGCCCATCATCAATATTTTATCAAATAATGGTCAGTGACACTTCAATCCCTTAGTCGACTCTTACGACACCCGCAGGAGGAGTTGCGGTGGTGATAAATGTATTCTTACTGCCGTCACCACATAGCCATCTTACTGCCGGCACCACACAGCCTGGCTTATTACTTGAACATTATTTTAAACCATTCACCATATTGTTAATATGCTTTTTTCAATGAAATTTCGGACATAACAATTGTAGACGCAAAGAAAATTTACTGTTTGAGCAGTAGGAAACAATGAACATTATGATTATTAAGCTTAACACTTTCGCTGACAGTGAAAGAGTTAAGCTGCGTTAACCATACAAGCACCCCGCCTGTCGACGTAGTGTCACCGAAAGCGTTAAGGTAATTCGACGTTCGAGTAATCAATATTAGGATAAATATAGTGTAGGTGTTTTAAATGTGTATGCGCAAAATAAAGTAGGCTAAACGAGTAGTATGCCATTTAACACTATGCCAAACATTCTCGGCCAAAAAATTTTAGGACAATCGACGTTATGCGACACGTCAGGCACCCCTTAATTTTATCTTAAAAATATACTCTTCAGACAAAGTTTCGGTTTAACCCTCTAATGCATACGAAGCCAAATATGGTTTCATTGGTTTTGGACTCTATTGACTGCTGTTAGGGTTCAAATTTGAAATGCATTTTTGCCTGTCTTATGCATTAGAGGGTTAAAGACATTTTTTTTGTACACTTGTTTGACGGTGAACACTGTCACCGGCGTCGAAAGTGTTAAGGGATAAATATTTAAAAAAAAAACGCTGAAATCGATTTGTCTTATTTTTTATCAGCAGTTGGAATACGACGTATCAAGTCGCTATCTTTCAAATCACACTATTTCCATACAAACTTTCAACTACCTTTTAACCACTTTAGGCTTTAAATCTTAATTTTAATTTTAATTTATTTAGGCAAATAATTATATAAGTAACCTTCAGTTAGGTAGGTCCAACTTCGAGAAAGAGGTCAATCGTCGAATCCGACTCGGTTGGGCAGCGTTCGGGAAGCTACGACACATATTTTCGTCCAATATTCCGCAGTGTTTGAAGACGAAAGTCTTTAATCAGTGTGTGTTGCCAGTGATGACATACGGTACTGAAACGTGGCCGCTTACAATGGGTCTCATAAGAAGGCTCAAAGTCACCCAAGTCTCTGCGTGATCGGATTAAAAATGAGACCATCCGCAGCAGAACCAAACTAACCGAAATAGCTCTCCAAATCGCTAAACTGAAGTGGCAGTGGGCGGGGCACATTGCGCGTAGAATCGATGGCCGTTGGGGCGGGAAGGTTCTTGAGTGGCGGCCACGCACCGGAAGGCGTAGCGTGGGTAGGCCCCCCACAAGGTGGACTGATGACCTGGTGAAGGTCGCAGCAGTCCGCTGGATGCGGGTGGCGCAGGACCGGTCATTGTGGCAATCTTTGGGGGAGGCCTATGTTCAGCAGTGGACGTCTTTCGGCTGATATGATGATGATGATGATGAACCTTCTGTAAAGATGCCATCTTTCTAGCGCTAGTAATTTACACTAAATTTATTGTCTACCTTAGTCTCCTTAAACAAAATCTACACCCCTACTTAACCCTCTCAATCATGAAATTTCCCTGCACTCTGATATATTATTGCTTTTTTCGTATTTTACTTAGTAAATCTCCTACAATGTTGTAGGTCTCCAATCGTAACTTTGCATCCCCTTGTTATAAAAATACTTTTATAGGAACTATCATAGCTTTAAGTTAAACTTCAACCCAATAAAAATTGTAATCCCCTTTTAACCTTTAAGAAATGATTAAATTAAATTTCTTGTACTCTTGTAAAATACCTTATTGATACTAAAGTTTCAAGTTCCTAAATTAAAATAAATTTGAATCCCACCTTTGCACTCTTATCTTACCAGAAAAAAACAGCTTATACACGAAGTTAGACATTGTCATTCAAATGAACAATAAATTGAGTCTCTAATTGTTTACATTTATTTTTACTAATGTATAAAATACGCAATAGAATGTCGAATTTACAAGAATATGTTTGTAATTTACCATTTTTGGAGTTACCTACGTCACATAAACGTGTACGAGTATTTGCTCGTGCTATAATCAAAACATAGTACCTACCGAAAAAAAGCAACGTTATTATTAGGTACTTTGTTTGTGCAATATGCAATGCATATAAGTCATTCATTCGTTCATTCATTCATTCAATGCAACACGAAAGTTACCTCTTACCTACATGTATCCTAGGTATCTACTCGTAATGTAGGCACGAGGTTAAATAAAAACATTAAAATGTATGCAAGGTACCTACGTCATTTTTGCGTTACTATTAAGAACAGGAATTCCCTCGGTTCACCAAGGTGCAGTTCATGACAGCCTTCGTTACCCTTCTGCCACTGACGACGACGACTGCGACTGGTCTGGTGACGTGATATGATTAAATCTTGTTATCCACATTGTAATCCACACTCCTTTTTTTATACATTAGAACAACCTGTATATTAGCAGCTCCTGAGGTAATAAAAAACCGGCCAAGAGCATGTCGGCTCATGCTAGGGTTCCGTACTTTTCGGATATCTCTGAAAATATTGACTTTAGAAAAAAACTTTGTTTGAAAATCTCTTATTTTTTTCAAAGACCTCTTCAACGATGCACTGCACACTATAGGATTACAGCAAATAAAAAAATCATTCACACTTCACCAGGTTAGGCACCCGAATTTTTTTTTCTATTTTTTATTTTACCACTTTGTCGGCATAATTAATATTATGTATATCTGTACCAAATTGCAGATTTCTAGTACTAACGGCCACTGTGCTATGCTGCGGACAGACAGACAGAGCAAAACTATAAGGGTTCCTAGTGTACTACGGAACCCTAAAAAGGTACAATAGTATGAAACCTCTTTTAAAGAGTAGCTTACATAAATACTCTACATTTATCAGTTCCCTTAATTCCTTAAGGGTTAAGGAACCTACCATCTAAACTGGTCTTTGTCCAGAACTTGCTCCATAACATACACAATCAATCAGAAATATCTGCCAAAAGTGAAACACGTGTCGTTAAGGGGTTCCGTTCTGGTCTTTATCAGCAGTTCCACCTACTCACATTAAAATGATAATACAGAATCCTAAAGTTCCTAAGGAAACACCCCATCAGAACTGGTATTTGACAATACCATGACATTACACGACCATCTTCATTGCATAAAATGCATAACCAGTTACACACATCATACAAAACACCAAAGTATTCCGAAGTTCCGTTCTAGCCTTCATCGGCAGTTCCACTTCCCTAAGTAATTACTTATGCGTGTGGATGCATTAGGAGGTAAATGTAAATCGCCACTTCAATCCCTTTTTCGACTCTTGTGACACCCGCGGGAAGAATTGGGGTGGTGACAAATGTATTCTTACTGCCGTCACCACACGGTATTTGTGTACACAACTGTAAGGATTACTTACTCACTCTTTACGTCCTGCTTAATATAGACTCTGAAACAACCAGTAATATGTCAAACGTTTATCTACCAAAAGAAACATCTCAGAAGATGAGAGAAATTGTCTCAGTTCAGTGGATAAAAATCTAAATGGTACACTATACTATAAACGACTAGTATTAAAACTCTAAATGTCATACGAATAAATTTAGAGTTTATCAGTTTTCATATTTTTATTTCAAAAATAATTTACTTTCAATATAGAATGTACTGAGAAGATGCGGCATATACTTTCTTACCAAGAAATTGTGGCCGCAGAAATCGCAGTGGCGATGAGCACAGATTTTATTCCACAAATCAACCATTAATTAAAGACTCGTATCACTTTGAATTTGTATACCTACTAATATAAAAAACATATTCTATCTTTCTTATTATTATTATAACTAAATCGACATTCTATCGTTTTGACTTCTAGCCGTCACATGTGTTTTCAAATGACGTATTTTATTGCCAGAGTATAGAAAATAAACTCCATTACACCAAATCGTATCCGTAAACTTTTTTCATTTTTAATCGTTTTTGCGAATGTAACTTATACGTGTTCGGTAGTATTGAGTTTTATTCGGAATCAGTTGTTATAGTTTTCTTGTGTTCCGTCATAAAAATAACAAGAAACTTAAATAAATGATGGGGTTCGAAAGAATTTCTTCGTTCTGATTTTCCCTACTTATTTAAAGATACTTTGAGTACTGGCATCCCTTGACGTGTATGTATATGATTTTATGTCATTTTCAATGTCAAAAAGAGCTGTCAACGGGAGCGATTTGGCGTGCGTCCGACCTCGAGGAGGCGCTCGCGCCATCTGAGTCAAAAGAGAATTTTGACTCGTGTCGCCATTTGTATGGAGAATATACGTAATTTTAAATTAAGGATTAAATTTCTCCGTTGTCTTTATGAGGAAAAATATGAATATGCCCTGATGCACTAATTCAGTTATCTGGCTTTTAAATTAAGATGAATATTTTATGCCCGTAAAAGAAGAATATGCATTGCGTCGTGTTCGAAAAATATGCAATTTTTTCAATTTTCGGTACATTTAGAGGCGATTTCTAGGAAATCCATGTAAATATAAAATATAATGTCAATTGGAGCCTCTGTACCGGTTCTTTCTGAATAAGCTCATGTAAGAAATGTGTTTGTAGAGTTATATTTACTTAACAAATTCTTTGTTCGAAAATAGGTCTAAAACGACAAAATCGGGAATCCGACCCTTAACTGCGGTACTGACAACCGTATTTAAGCATTATTTTGTTATACAACTAAGTAGCATAAATTGTTTGGCGCCTTGTTTTTCATGGTTGTAACCCTGCATTCAAAGCTGGGATCGCGGATTT
>JALPQI010016882.1:0-37103 GCA_025490895.1 Thaumatotibia leucotreta
ATTTCGAAAAAAATATAGTTTTCGATATTTAAATCTGAGATAAAATCTGAGCAGGCTTTTATTGTCATGGTGTTAAGTGATTGTTCAGATATTTTTGAGCACTCCGGCAGCTCCGATATATCCGATGGTGACAGTCGATTACAGAGAAATGAATCTATATATCCACATGTTGACCTGATTGCATTGTATCTTTGCAGTCATTTGTGTAATACGATAATATTGATTTTAGAGGAAAAGACATCAACGTGTTTCCTGCAATGCAAGGGATTGCACTGAATTTGTTTGGATTTGGACTTAGTTTCTGCCTGATAGCAAGCAGCTACCATAGCCTATGGACGTCTGCAACTCCAGGGGTTATAAAATGCGCGTTGCCGGCCCTTTGAAAACCAACACTTTTTATTTTCCTTTCTTTATCTGTACAATAAATTAATGCACGCATAAACGTCTGAAATATCTTAAAAGGCCGTTATGCGCCCAACATAAAAAGGCAACTTTAAATAAGTAACACTTTGCATCGTCATGCGTAAATTAGTTGCATAACGAAATTGTGGACGCACAATAAAAAGGCGCGGCTCTTTTTGCACTAAGTAAATCATTAATATTAATGAATAATATATACTCGTACCTACAAACACTTCTTTGCGTAAGGAATTAAAACATTGTCAATACAACTTATAAGGTAATAGCACACATCGTAACTTTTACATCATATTTGGTGCCGGGTTGAAATAATGGGAATTCTGTGAATATTTTTAGGGACAAAGAGTAATTATGAGTGGTTGAGTAAAAACGTCCCACTTTCTCTCCTGCCATAAGAGTGCTTAGACATTTAGGTTCTAGGCAATTTGCGTCCTTCCTTATAGTAAGTGACAAAGTGGTACGTTATGACAAAAACGCTTAAAAACAATGAATGACCCAGATGCCTCCAACGCAACAACGTTACACCAAAAATACTGTAAAATGTACGATGTCTGGCAATTAGTATTCATGTGAATGTACCAACTAGGGCTGCCAACCATAGTTTACAAATATGCGGTACATTCGCGAATGAATTGTGGGACATGGCTATAAAATGCGGGACACAGGCATGCGGATGCATGAAAAATTGTATCAAGTGATAAAAACCAACCAAGCCCGAGTCGGATTCGCGTACAAAGGGTTCCGTAGCAGTAAATGTAAAAAATACTAATAGGTACCTACACTTTTTACATAAACTATATACATAAGGAATTATTTTCTCTAATGATTACCAAATATTAAGCTCAGTACTTTCGATATTATTATTGTTTAGTGTTCCCTGAAAAACGGGACAGTCTGCGTCCCGCGTGAACCCTTTGCTGGACCTATACATCGAGGTCCCAGAAACGGGAAGTCCCGCATATACCGGGACGGTTGGCAGCCCTAGTACCAACACTACCAACTCACCATGGCATTTTCTCCACGTACTCTTCTAAGCAGTAAAAGTCAAAGTGCAAACATCGACGTAATAGAAATGGCTCTGCTATTTCTTATTATAAGTAAGTGGCTACATTGGCTAGTAAGCAAGGTATCCTGTTTGCGTTGAAATCGTGAGGGTGACCCACGACCGCTCTCAGGCAATGTGAACCTGCTCATATCTTCGTTTTGTTTGCTGGCTTTTGTTTTCGAGTTCTTAATCGTAAATGGGCAGAATGGCGTACGGTTGTAACTGTAATCCATTTTTTGAATTGGAAAATCCCACATTATTTCGGCTCAGAAACACTCAAGTTAATTTTTTTACACGTGTTAGTATAAAATCCTAAAGCTTAACAAAACGGATAGGTACACAAAATATTGTTTGTTTTAGACATTAGAGACATTTTTACGTAGACGTATTAGGAACAAAATAACTCGTGATTCTGAGTGGAAATAATCGAATAAATCTAAATTGTGTAATGTGTGTGTAAATCTCATTTTTTTCTGTACACCCCTCTTTTTACCAACGTACGTAAGGCCAGGTACCTACAGATGTAGTGCATAATCCTTTCTCTTCGGCTTTTCAGGGAAAAGCCCGAATTATTCTCCCTGTCTCAATTAGCTTCAGTGCAATATATACTGAAGTTCATTGTGACAGCAATATGAATTCGGATGCTTCCGTGAAAAGCCGAAGAGAAAGGATTTTGCACTACATCTGAACCAATCTTTTGTGTGCTTTTAAATTCATTAATCAAAAATATTTTTTTGTGTATCTGGCCTAGCTCTATAGGTACCTAATATATGTGTGTATAGTATTTGTGGACGCTTAAGTCTACCTACTTAATTTATACATATAGGTAATAACATACAAAGGTAACGGATGTTATATAGTTTTGTGAACTTACAAGTACTCGATGTCGCCACATAATTTTGACCACGTTTTACAATTATCATGATGTATTTGTATAATTTGTATGACAAACCTTACAATTATGTAGGTAAAGTGACACTAAAAATGTAAAAAGAAAGAGCGAGAAAACATATGAATGTTTTTAACATCAGTCAACAACAATGAAATCCATTAATTTCGGTTATTAAGTAGATTTCATCGCTCCACAATTGTGCAAAGGAAAGTACAGTTATCAAAATAAAATTGAAAAATACACTTCGTTTATTTAATCACCTGTCACGTCTTCAATAACTTGAACAGAAAATGCAAAGAATTGAATTTTTTCAACGCACATAACCAAATTGCGTAAGTTGTCAACAAAGAAAGCAAATTGCCTTCAATAGTGTACAAATACTTAAAGATCAAAGGGATTTCGCATGCAGTGCGCACGATTCGATCTATCGAACAATAGTGGTTTATTGACAGAGATATTCATCCTATCGAGTTGAGTCTGAATAGTTAATTTGTCTTTGACCGACAACGCCTAAAGACTAGTGAAGACGGATCGTAAACTGACACTAATCATACTTATTCTGTGTGCATGTAATGTAATGCCTTCACACGAGGTAATTAGTATGTAATCAGCCGTGTTAGTCACTTAAACAGAGTTTACACTTGCAAATGATTGCTGCAAGTTTTAAACTCAAAACCCCTTATTTAATCTCAGCTATAAATGAAGTAAGGAGCTAACTATTAGCTTATTCATGATTAATTATGTGAAGATATTTAGAACAGCGTAACAAACGCAATACTTGCGTGTAGATATTGTGCTTATAAATGGTCTGTGGAAGAAACGACAGCGCTCGTTAGAGTAACTACACAAAATAAATGCTTCTGTATGTTCATAACAATCTTTCAATATCTGCAATAAACAATAATTGCCCTTCGATTATATTAATATCTAGGTTAGAACATGAAGCAGAATGACACAATCAAATATTTGAAGCTGCCGCAAAGAACCATATATTATAATGTCCAAAGAAAAGGGGAAATAATCTTTTTAAAAGGATCAGTTTTATGTGACGGATTACAACATTTTTTTAGGATTGAGATCAGTCGGATATATCGTGATGGACTGCTTTAAATATCGAGTAAGCGCTTTAATCAGCTTATTCATAAACGCTTCCTAACTTAGCAAGCCGCTGAGTATTGTTTGTCCCTTTCTCTTATCAATATGTCTATAAGACCAAATAGGATAGTAAACACTGTTTTGGAGGGACGCTGTATCGAGCGGGCTGTCGAGCATTTGATGTGCTCATTCACCCCATTTTCCGTCGCTGGAGGTGCAGGTTAATGTCCCGGCTGCGTTCCCCCATAACTTCCTTCTAGCCTCCTTGTTTTCTTGAAACATCGTAGGACATCCCTAAAGTTGTTGTTGTATTCTGGCCATTTTTTTTCGCAACTCGACCTCAAATGTGCCTATTTTGCGTGGTCCCAACGCTGGCCCAGTACTTGTTAGGGACTTCACATACTCCCTTGAATTTCTTCGCAGGTATATGCAGGTTTCCTCACGATGTTTTCCTGTACCGTAAATCACTTGTGAATATCAAGTGATATTTCGTACATAAGTTTTTGAGAAACTCATTGGTACGAGCCGGGGATCGAAACCACGACCGCTGCGTAGCATATCCCTATATCCCTAAGGTTGACGAATAAGGAGATAAATCTTATGCCTGTCTGTGTCCACGCTACATTGCATTTGGATTAGTCATATACACATTACGCGAGGCGCCGTAATATTGCAACACGGTCATAGCTCGAGCCAATTATCAGAGCAACGACCGCCCGAAGCCTCTGACTCGCTCCTATGCCATTATCTATCACTGAAATGAGAATTATTCTTTATTACGGTACCTAACAAGGCACGTCCCCGACTTTGCGCAAGCATACATATAACGAAATACTTATAATTTTGTAGTAGCTAGGACATTAATTTAGTTTTATGACATGTTGCCAAATTGACCTTGATTCTATTACCTGGATTTCCAGTGTTGTATCTGTGTCTAATCTAAACTATTAATAGTTGCATTTTATATTAGTATCAATAATATTTTGAGCAAATTGCTTGTTGTCACGTTTTGTAGATTGCATAAGCAATATAAGCATTCGTAGCTTCCGCGGCAAGCATAATAATCTATGTGTAGGGTTGCCAGATATACTGTAATATAATATAAAGTATTGTACTGTACTTCTACGTACTTTACGATTTGCGATACTTTTTACGATTTGGGACTTAATTAAAAACATAACTTGAATAGCCAGTAATCTCCTATAATTCGTTGAGAATGCCTAATTATTCCGTAATGTGCACAATTTGTTCCATTTCAAGAACTGAAAATACAATTCAAAGTACATATGCTTACAGTCTTCTATTCCAATTTTAAATTTACACATGTGGGTATTGGCAATCCCAAAGATCTGATACTCTATGTGTACTTTATTTTTTCGCTTTTTTTATACTGTATAATTATCTCGAAACAAAATCTGGCAACCCTATATATGTGAGTTGGTTACTTACTAGAGTGTGTTCGGAAAGTGAAGTCGCCTTGCTGCTAGGTATAGGTACGGTACGACGCGTCTGCGACTATTAAAATCAAGTGGTTTGTGATTAATACATTACGATGTACGTGCGAAATGTTGGGAGATTCACAACGAGTTGTTACTTAAACACTAACCAAAACTTATGATATTTCAAATTGAATCGAAAGTTTTTTATAGGTCCGATATTGTACTTTTTACAAAGGACATTACAAATCAATTTAAAAAAGGCAACGAATTTTACTAATTAAAACACTAATCAAAATATATGACGCAAGGGGTATTTTAAATTGAATTGAATTGTAAATTAAATATTCGTTCTGTGTATTGTACTAGTATACAGTTGTATTTTATTGAACTTATATTTTGTATCTGTTATATCATCATCATCATCATCATCATCATCATATCAGCCGAAAGACGTCCACTGCTGAACATAGGCCTCCCCCAAAGATTGCCACAATGGCAATCGCCACGTCCTGTGCCACCCGCATCCAGCGGATTCCTGTTATATATAAAGCATACCTATATTATTTGTCTGCCTTCGTAGCCTAATTAGTAACCCTGCCTAGGAAGATGGAGGTTCCAGATTCGGATCCCAGTGAGGGATATGTATCTATCTATTATATATCGTTGCTGGGTAACCACAAGCCTACGAACAAATAAAACATGGAAGCCGCACGCCATACTAAATTGCCTTTCAAAAACGGTCCTGAATTTTAGTTGACAAATGTCACCCTCTCTTCAATGCATCACGGCAACAAATTTCAATGTCAACCAATAAAAACTTAAACCGCCATTTAAAAATACTTGTGATTGGTCCATCAAAGTTTTGATTGGCTATAGATACTTGTATTCTATAAACATTTATCAAAGATGTTGCGCCGAAATATGCGCAGTGTTAACAAAAGGCTATGTCCTGCCCATCTTGGCACAATTGAACAATTGTTTCTGAGGGCATTTTTGATCTGGCGTTAGACGTCCATGTTATATATGGTCGCAGCCACAAGCTTTAATTGAGCTTACTTTACCTTGGAACTAAGTAGATTAGTGTGAGATATCCCAAGATATTTGTTTATTATTTAGGTACTATCCATGTCTCAACTCAATACTAGGCACCCACTTAACTTAAACTCCTCATAAACAACACAATACGTAATCCCAAGTCGTCCGTTTAGTTTTATGCGTAAACCGCCGCATACTTGGAAATCTTAGAGGAAGCATTTTCTACACGTGCTTAGGAGACTTTATGAGTCATAAAATGAGCACATGGTTGCTTTCTATGCACGCGGAAAAACAAACGTCACCAGGCTCTCGATATGAATGACTACACACTGTGAATACCGGGTGAATATCTGAGCGTTTCAACCGCCTAATTTTGGTGGCACCATATTTGCCGAATTTTCTATTGGTTACAATGTGTTTGCCATTACATATAGTACATTTGAAGGAGGCAAGATACCTTATACAAATGACGAAGTATAACATTGAGACGTTTAGAAACTTCGGCAAAAATTATGCCACCAAAATGAGGCGGTTGAAACGCTCAGATATTAAGCCAGCCGGGCCGTTCTATGAATTGAAAAGTAAAGGATAAAGTAGTAAGTTAGGTTTTTCTCCATACGTAATACATTCTATCGCGCTCGAACTGATATTATATTAAGGTGCATTCAGACCAAAAGAGCATTCACTGTTCTATCCTCCGCTCTACGAAATCAACCAATCACGTTTTGTCTAACGATCGAATTTCGTAGAGTGGGGTGGTAGAACAGCGAATGCTCTTTTGATCTGAATGCACCTTTAGGGCGAGCGCGATGGCCTGCCTTACGTATTGAGTAAAGCCTAACATTACCGATACTTGCAAAGTCATGGTGCGGTTAGTGCTTAGGTACCATGAGCTGCCTGTTATTAACGCGGACTTACTTTCGGTCCATCCTGCTCGTACTTGCGTATTAGTGCAAGAGAGCCGAATAGAAAGTAAGTCACCGTTAATGACAAATATAAATCATTTATTTATCAGATAAAGGTGGATTTCGACCAAACGAGCATTCGCTCATTCTATCCCCCACTCTACGAAAAACGAATTTCGATTAATCAAGTTTTGTCTATCCACCTTAACAAGATCCATTTTGTAGAAATTCTAACAAGTGACATTTTTAATACCTATATTCTAAATTTGATTTCGCAACCTTCATCAAACTGAAAAATAGCGGATGATAATTATCTATTTTCACTCAATTGGAGTATGCTAAATTGGTGCTGCCTCGCAGGCGTAGCCTGACCTGCGACCACGAACACCGAAGTTCGCAAATTTCGGGGATTTGTCTCTGTCACTCCAACGAAGGCGTCATTCGAGTGACAGAGACAAATCCCCAAAATTCACGAACTTCGGTTTTCGCGGTAGCAAGCCTGCTCGGAAGTGATGTTACCCTTTTTCGCGGGAAAAAGTACAGCTACAGGGATTTTGTGGTATCAATTAACATAATAAGCCCCATTTGCACAGTATAAAAGAACTTCAAGTACAGTAACTTAAAGGTACAAGTTATTTTTTCTTATTTTGAATCCGTGCCAATTTATATTTTAGGTTTAGCGCCCACGGCCATGGTTCTTTAAGAACACGCGTAACACGATTTCCTGCTCCAATAAACGTAGTTTTCACGAAACCACAAATTGCTCGGCATTCATATATATAATTCAAATCAAGCATTTTCTTTAAGCACCTACTCAAGGTTGCGGTTTTCCGCGTTTTCTCTAGCGGACGCAAATGCCGACTTAAAATATATAAAAAAATCCAGGGTGCCAATCGCTAACGCTTAGGGTCTCACCAAACTAGTCGACGCCGTTTCGGCTAATCGCGTACGGAAAAAGCTTTATGTCAACGCAATAAGAGCGAGGACATCGTAAATCGGCTCGGCCCACGCGAAACGACGTCTTTCGACGGGAAAACGGCGTTTTGCCGTAAAGCTGTTCGCATTCGTATGACCCCGTTTGCAGCCTAACGCACACGTTCGCATTCCTAAATCTCCTAATACCGCCGTACGGTGCCGGAAAGAGTTGAACAGCTCCGATCGCGGCCGAGTACCTACGATAAGGGCCGGTCAGAGCTGGCGGAAGCCGTTCAGCGTCTTCGACGGCCGAACATAGCTGACAACGGCCGAAAAGAGCCGATGACGACGGCCGAAGTAGATACTGATGCGTTTGTATTTATTCATTTGAATTATTCATACACGTCTGTTCAATTTCAAACTAGTTACTAACAACTAGTCTCCAAAAATGAGATTTACGATTGCCGATCACCCGCTGTCCTATCTATCTGTTCGTCGGACTCAGCGGCTGTACGCGTGCTGTCTGACGTCTCGACGGCAGGACGGAGCACGGGAGAGCCGACCGCCGCTTTACAACTGTTGCGGTAGCAAATCGCAGCCGATCGAGCGTTTCTACGGCCGTAAGGAGGGTGAGACTGCTTAACGCAGGTGTTCAGCCGCGGAGACGGTCGATCGGCTAAATGCGAATAGTGTGGTGTAAAACACTCGGCGAAAGCCGACTCCGCGTCGATTGGTTTGGTGAGACCCTAATCGTCAATCGTAAACGAAAGGCAGCTAACTGTCTTTGTCGCACTAATATGAAAGAGTGACAGAGAGGGAAAACTACGATACGCTAGCATAGGTACTGGCCAGACGAAACTTTCGTAAGACAATCTAGATTTACAAAATACACACATTCGATGTGGAACTTTGACACAGAGAAATGAGGATACGTAATAATGTTGAAACGCATATATTTACAATTTATTAACATGTAAACATTACGACCTTAGCGACGTACTGTGGAGTGCAAAAGTGTTATCACACTTTATTACAATATTACAAAATGATTGAAATTCTTGTTAGATTGCAGTGTTTGTTGGTTTTTAAATTGTAACCAATAAATTATCGCTTGTAATATTTATCGCCGATTTGTTACTGCCAGCCGAGGGTAACTATTTCTGTTCTATGAACATTAGGAAATTAAATTGGGTAACTTATTAAAACATGAGATCTCGGTTTTTTAAAGAGTGGAGATAGATCTTTTAACCTTCGCAATACGAGGTGGAGTATATCAGGCCCCAAATGTATGGAAACGTTATACACCGTGAAATTTTAGTGGTTGTTTTCCCGCGGCAGGGCGATTTTGTTGCTCATAATGAACAACTTTTACTATGGGGCCAACCGTCGGAAATCGAAAAAAAAATCAGCTGTTCCATACATTTCTGGGAATGATAAGTCGACCATTAGTATGGAACAGCTGATTTTTTTTTCGATTTCCGACAGTTGGCCCCATAGTAAAAGTTGTTCATTATGAGCAACAAAATAGCCCTGCCGAGTATTCCACTAAAATTTCACGGTGTATAAACATTTTTCACCTCGTGAACCTTTGTCTGGAAAGCTCTCGCTGCGGGAATAACCATTTGTTTTTTAACTAATTAACAGAAAGGTGTCAGTTTCACTAATTCCAATGTAATGAATGCCAGATGAAGGGATAATTAATTAGAATAGGTACATAAATTGTTGAAGAAGTCAAACAGTTAATTTTGTTTTAAAGTGTTGAAATATCGCGTAATCTTCATGTTAGTATAAACGATTAGGTACCTACATAAATAATGTACGTGACACTCTCTGGTCATCGTAACAAAAAAGTATTCCAATAAGTATTATATAGGTATACGTTATGGGAATTAACTATACAGTTCTCTTGATCCATTACAATCGCCTCGGGATTACGTAGATAAACTCTATCAAAGTCGCGACATTGCGTGACACCAAATGTACATGTCCAACATGTTATGTCGTGCAATCATTGTTTCGATACCATGCTACTGTCTGACAATGACGGACGACGAATGGTCTAGTTTTTTATATTGCTATAACATGCATCTAATAATATGCTTACATCTAGAGCCACAGTTTAATTTTTTATATATAATTGTGGTCTTACGTAATAAGTAAAATGATTTCTTAATATTATTGAGTTATCGTCAGCCTCCGTAGCCTAGTTGGTGACCCTGCCAACGAAGCTGGAGGTTCCGGGTTCAAATCCAGGCGAGGGCATTTGTGTATTTATTTGTCACAAATATTTGTTCCTTGGTCATGGCTGTCTATGTATTTAAGTATCTGTATGTCGCCTGGTACCCACATCACAAGCCGTAATTGAGTTTACCGTGGGACTATAGATCGACCGATTTGTGTAAGATGTCCCAAGATATTTATTATCATTGTCGTTCAATAATAATCGGATAAATGAGCTCCAGGTCGGATTCATAGATTGGAAGTATTTTTTGTATTCAGACTATCTGCTAAAATCTGAGAGTTGTCCAAATAGAGTACTCATAGACATATAAAATTGATAGACCGAGTCTATTTTATCTGTGGGTGACGCCGGCAATGCCTGTCAACGATCTTTGTTTGTGTATTGGCACCGTGCGCGATGACAGCGCCATTGACAGGTGGCCATTTTAGACATTATCGTCGCCGCTTTCAAGCGGGAAGTAAGTAAATATTTTGAAAAATATTAATAAAATTTTGTGTTATTTTAATGTATAAGGCAATTTTGGACAATTGCAGTCAGTAACATTATTGCTAATATGATTAATATTGTTGTTTTCAGTTAGAAACGAGCCTACTCATAACTAAAACGGGGTTTCGTGCCACCACGCACGACATCGTTTTCCAACCGGAGACGATGAATAAAGGGATGAAATTGGTGCAAGCTGGGCATGTTCTCGAGGTTGAAGATATTCACCAAGAAGACATGTCCCGTATTATCAAATCCCGAGTGGTTCGCCAAGCTTCAGTGACAGCAACGGCGTACAAGACAACTTTGTTTGTAAGTATTATGTAAGCCGATTTTTGTGTTTCGATACCGTTCAATAAAAGTTTTTTCTATTCTCTAACAAATAAATTTACTTACAGCTAAACACCAATTCTCATGTAGAGAGTGTATCGTGCGACTGCGTTTATAATAAGAGTGGGAAATGCAGGCACATTGCAGCACTTATATACCTACTTCATCAATGTTCGATGAATGGTCTTGGAAATCGGTAAAATTTACAGTCACTGTTCTTCTTGGTGTTATTACAATTAACAATAACACACCTTACTAGGCCTATATTAAATATTTATCTGAAAACGATGAGAAAATATTTGAAGCAGTATGGATTTGACAGCTGAAGTCGGCGACCATAATGTCAATTTTAGCCGCAGCGAGCGCGGCGATCGTTTCGGCTACCCCCTCCACCCGCTTTGCACCCTGCCAATACTAGTGCACCTAAACCGCAAATAGTAAAAGTGATTAAAATAAAGCTTTTCATGTATATTTCTGTTCGATAAGTGCACGGAATGTGATAAAAGTGATGACTTGTGTCGTTCCAGGGTGTAAAAACCGCCAGGGTTACCTGAATGAACAAAACAAAGACATTAATTTAGTTTTGACTTGAATTTTAAGATTTCGAACCTTATTAAGGTAAAAGTAACTGAAAATCTTATTCAATATTTGTTGTCGGATACATATGTGTAGTTTTGTGAATAAACCATTTGTATTTACATTCGTAATGTAATTATAAATAGTGGGATTCAAACATTTGTATCGCATAGTGTGGTACTTAAGAGACCAATCGTGATATCGATAAATGTATTGATAGTCAACTCAAAAATGAATCGATGTTTTTAATGTCCAACAGGTTTCCACTGGACACTGAACAAAGGCTATTATGGGTCAAAAATATCAAAAAGGCAGACGACTGGTACCCTAAAGAGTATTCAAAAATATGCTCCGCACAATTTTAAGCTGTTTTTTCAGGCAAGGGTACGCGCATAAGTGATTACATTCTGACGTACTACCCACCATATTTGGTAATCATCCAATGTCATGTCAACCAGCAAGTAAATTAAGTTTAGTTTAATAATGACGCTCATGTGATACTTGTGTAGACTGATTAATTTAATTATAAAGAAGCCATCATACCAAAATTGTTAGGTATGCTTTAAGGAATGATAAGTCCATAAAACATGTTATAATGAGAGTTTTCTGAAATCACCAGGGCGGGAGCAGGTCCAGAAACTTGTCTAAATTCTATGTTTATAGTTTCTGGTTTAAATATTTTGTATGAGTTAAAAAAAATACATAAAAAAATTTAAACTTTATTAAAAAAAAAAAAAAACATTTACTTAGTCTTTCTTTGGGGCTAGATAATTGTGTTTCTTAGCGGGACCTTACGGCTAAGTGGCGCCAACTAGTGGCATACGTTTTAGGAAACCCTCATTATGACATTTTAATTAAAGAAAATATTTCGTTAACTTTGTGATTTTATTTTTATCCTAAAATGTAGATTTTGAAATCACGATCGAAGAAGATCGTGATTTTGAGTAGGAAATAAGGTTTATTCCTACTGTATTCGCTACCTAATTTGGTAAAAATATTATTATTGACGATAAAAGTATACGATTGAAGACTGGACATCACTAATAGTAATGACATTTTATCTAGTCAGGTTGGTAGCATTGTTCAAGAAAATGGAGTCGTTGATGGAGTTCACGACCAAGTAGAGCTACTTTATTTGTCTCTTTTTCCTTATGGAATACGTCTTGAGATGGGGTGAAGGATGACAATAGTTTGTTCATGTATGTCTTAATACACGGAATCTTCCCTATATTTTATCTGTGAGAGTACTATAAAACCACCCAACTATGGTCCAATACTGCAACTATGGTCCACAATTTCAACTCTTAAATAAGCATCAGACCCAGTCTTCAAAATTAATAACATAGTTTCGACATAAGTATCACACGCACGTGATAAGTCGAGTTTTTTAAGTTCTGGGGCCTGTTTCTCGAAAGCTTGCAACTTGTAATACAAGCGGAAATCCTTATCTAATTAATAGTGTTAAAAAGACACTTCCACTTGTATTACAAGTTACGTTCGAGAAACGGGCCCCTGTACTTTTCCCTTTCACAGTTTCCAAATGAAATGAGAACAACGAATGAGAAAATGATTCATAAATGTTAATTTGATTCATAAGCTTCACGCCACTAAACTTAAAGCGTGTTCATAAAATAATATAAAAATAGTAACACTTGTTCTCATTTGTATATAATAACACGTTTACGTAGTTTCCCCCTTATTTCTACAGCAATCGTCGTGGAACAAATGCCCAAACTGTTAGCTGGCGCACGCGCCGTGTCAATACTCCACACCCGGAGCGCAATTCTACTACCTATGTATCTTCATAGATTACCTACTCACGGCATTACCATTACACATGTATTTTTAATGTAACTCAAACTTTAACCAAACATAGGTTTTGGTACGTAAGCACTACGAACCAATAATGCATATTAATTTTAAAGTAGTCGTTACCGCCAATATTTAATAATTTTTTTTAAATCTTTAATCGACTCTTTTCTGACTGTTATTGCCATGGTTCCGGTCACCTGAGTCACACTGGTTTTATGCAAAATTATGCTACTTAAACTAGCAAACATGCGTGTAGTCCATGTTTTTAGGTGGCATTTAAGGAAAGGATTTGTTACCACCAGAAAAATGTATGTTTGCACAGTTTAAGTAGCAGCATTTTGAAAAAGTTTATTCACCCAAATAGTAATATAACGCATGGTAGACTTGGATAGTTGTTAACAGTTGTGACAAACAAAGATTTCCAAACGCCAATAGTTTGTCGAATTTCTCCCCAGAGTCAAGCAAGACGTTTCGGATTAAGTGTTTAATTTCATTTAAAAGGTTTACATCTTTTAACTTTACGAAATTCGCAATAACCCAAGTGAAAGTCTTATTAATCTCTATCTGGTGACTGATTGAATTTAATTACCGAAAGGCCTATTTGAGTCGTAGTCGATGTGAGCTCTCAAAGATGTCAAAGGTCGTGTGGTACCAAGAAAGCTATAAATGTCGGTATTTGTTATAATAGCCGTTATTTTTCTTCTTTCAACCACTTATCTGTCGACTTTAATAGCAAGCTAAAAGCTTATTTAAATGTTACTTCTATTAATCGATTTCTAAAAAAGAGAACGATATATTATTATTTGGTATTCGTACGGTATAAAACGACGAGTAAAATGAGTATATGGCCGATAAAAGGTCTATTTTTTTTTAAATAAAGAAATATAGCAGCCGACCAGACTATATACTTAATTTTCCCTCTATATCATTAGAAAAGCTCTGATTGGGTAAATAAGAATAAGTTTAAGTACTTACATAATATGTTGAACACTTAGGTGTCAAAACAGTATTAGGTAACTCAAAATTCATGTAGTCGAGTCATTTTGCTAACGGTATATTGGAGATCTACGAACTTTGTAAATCACGTAGCATAAAAATATATTTTTTTTTTGGTTAACACTATTTTGATCTATGCGGTATACTTAAGGACCCAGGCTTTTATGTATAATCCAATGAATCTACAAATCATGATATGCAAGAAATCACTAGAGAGATAAAGAGACGGGGCAAGATAAACTAAATAAAAGCTAACTAAGCTAAGAATCAGTACTCAAATCGCCCTGTAGCACTGTTAGGTTCATAGTTCGTGAGCCTTGCCGCTCTCCCTTTAGGGCCTGTTCACACTAGCGATTCACTTGGGCGATTTTAAAGCGATTTCTATACAAAAATTGCACGCGGCCATATCGCCGCGAGTTCGCCGCGTGCAAATTTGTATCGCATTTAAATCGCCCAAATGAATCGCTAGTGTGAGAAGGCCTTTAAGGTTAGTGGCACATTGTGTGGTTTTTGTACGAACACTTACGATTCTTACAAATACGAACGCACTGTCTACCTTTAAAGTGGCATGATATTGCGTGTAAGCCTATGTTTATGTGGGCGCAATGGGTTTAATAATTAAGTTATATGAACATATAAGAATCAAAAGAAAATACTTAAGGCCCACTAAGTTTTTGTCTGTAACTTAAAAAATACTTACCTATTTTACGTTTGTTTCCTTTAACAATTATCGAATAAAAAAATAAAACACTCATTTACACAGATACGATAGTATACGTACAGCACGAAATGGCGCTTTCTTTTGAGTAGCATTACCTACCTATATTATTTGAAAATTATGCTATTTGTTCTGTGAATAATTTTTAAGGCATTCATTAGTCACAAATTTTGGGGCATGAAGACGGCAAGAAGAAGATTAAAATCGGCAAGCCACGTGTGACAACGTTTACCAGTATGGAACTTGTGATGGAACGTACTCACTCAGTGACACACTGTCTATGGGCGCACTTACTCATCTTATGCATTGTTGCCAATGTGTGACCGGCCTGGCCTAACTTTGTTTGCCCACGATGCACTGTTCCGATATGCTTACAGGTAAAATACATTCACTAAGTAAGTACGTGCAACTGATGCGACTGATGTTTTATAGGAAACATAATAATAATATTAAAGATACCTAGGCACTTTATTTTTTATCTTAAAGTTCGTCATCATTAATTTTGATGAAAACCTTTCGATATCGCCTTCGCCGGCGGCAATTATTTAAACAATATTAAAAATTATAAAACAATGAAAATAATCCGTCAGACATACCTAATTATTTTAAGTAATGGCGTTTAGAGTGGTAAATTTATACCTACTGAATTTAATATCAAATGAATTTGACGGTAGAAATTTTGCGAATCGGTTAACGTTGTCGTAAAATATAAAAACAAGAATGTTGCGTAGTAATTAAAGCAACATTCGGATTAATTCCATTCATAAAATTGGTCATTAGTTCGAGCGTCGAGGCCAATCTTTGCATATTGGATGTGGTTTATATGAAGTCGGTGCAGTCTGCTCGTGTGAACTATGAATTATTGATGCTGTGGCTACTTTCCTTCGGTTAAATAACAACGACTGGAGCCTTATTCTGAATACGCGCTTTAGGTTGAAATTATATTAAATTATCCGATAATGTGACGTCTGATTCAATTCAATAGACCTTCATGCCAACATCGCAATTTCACATTCAACCGTGTACCGCGTTACGCACCTAGCGAGTAGTAAAAATATATGCTAACCTGAGGAATTGATTGATATATTGGGAGCTGACATTGCAATAAGAATGAAACTACGAACGATTAAACTAGGTACGTATTTTTAGTTGATAAGCTCGATGTTGTATGTATATGTAAAAGGACAGGCTCGGAGCTTAATGACAGAGATTTTAATAAACGAGCTTAAATATAAGTACCTACCTATATAAAAAAAATCTTATTAAAACGTTGCATTCATATTTCGTTTATTGACTTTATTGTATTGCTACACGGTTATTGTATTGCTTTCAAACATCGATATCTGAATACGGCCTCTAGCTTGTGCAGACTTTACGAGTAGATGACTACATCTTACCTACCTACTTATTTATACGGCGGATTATGCAAGTCCGCTTTAATCAATCGGTGGAATTTATATTGACCTACGACTTTTATTATTTACCATAGTTCTTGTTATGGAAATGGTTGCGAATAATAGATGTGCAAAATGTCACGACATAGTTTATGTTTTGTATCGTGTTTAATATTTTATTCGGTTACGGCGATAGTTATTCATGAAATAAAACTATTTTAACGGTTCTTCGAAAATTATATAGAATTTTCTGTTTGAGCCAAGATCCTTCGCCAAAGAGTTTTCTCTTGCTGCAGTTTAGGTCCCAAGTACTCTTGGGACCCAAGAGTATAATGCATTAATGAGAATGACACTTTGTTTCTCTTTTTTTCTGCCTATGGGACAAACCTATTGTCGAATTGTTTCTTTAGCGTGATAAGTAAGAATAACCCAATTTTATTGTTCAATAATAATAAGCAATAGCTTTGCTGTAAATACCTCTTTCATCTGAGAAGACGTGACCAATTGACCAATGATCGACACTAAATAGAGCTTTCATAAAATAAAAACAATAACAAAAACAACACCTCATCCTATCATCAAAGTGAAACCACATTCGTGCCCCCTGAATCCGATACCGATCCGAGTAGGTACAAACATTATCCAAATTGCCGATAGTTCAATACAATGCCGTACGAGCGTTAAAATCTGTCACGATCTGTGTATTACCATGAGTTGTAGCCGTACCATTACTTTTCGCAGTGTTATTAACACGCGCTTAGGGCCTTATCACACTTGTAAATCGCAAGTGTGATAAGGACCTTAGTTTATTTACTCGCGCCAATACACGAGTACGAGAGGGATGGATAAAAAGTTAACGTGCGTTAATAACGTAGCGGCATCTCACGATACGATACGGCTACTGTAGCCGTACTATGACTTTGCACGTATCACTAACGTTTAAGGTTTTTCTCGCTACGTAAGGCAGGCCATCGCGCTCGCTCCAATATGTCAGTGCCAGCGCGATATAATGCAGTGCGTATCGAGTAAAACCGAACGTATCCTTTACTTTCCAACTCATGGTACGGCTACTGGCCTTATCGTAAATGTCTACCATCTGTCTCTGTCACTCCAACGAAGATATCATGTGTGTAAGAAAGCCTTTTCAGTAACCGTACTATAACTTTTCAAATATTAGTTACGTTAAGGTGCATGCAGAACAAAAGAGCATTCGCTGTTCTATCCCCCACTCTACGAAATTAACGAATCACGTTTCGTGTAACGATCGAATTTCATAGAGTAGGGAGATAGAACAGCGAATGCTCTTTTGGTCTGCATGCGCCTTTAGGTATTAATCGATACGTAAAGCATTCCGTCGCGCTTGCACTTACGTATTTAATTAATGGAGCGATAGCAAAGGCGGGGCCTATTTCTCGAAAGCTTGTAACTTGTAATACAAGCGGAAGTCCTTATGTATTTAATAGTGTTAAAAAGAGACTTCCACTTGTATTACAAGTTACAAGCTTTCGAGAAACGGGCCCGTGCTGTAGGTATCGAGTAAAACCTAACGTTACGGATACTTGCAAAGTCACGGCGTACGTACCATGAATTTGCATGCCTTTGCTACTGGCCGCTTGAGAAAACTTTGAAGACCAGATCACACCGGATGCGTGTGTAGCCTGTGGGCGTGTGCGTGGCGTGCGCGTTGTAGTGTATGTAAATGTCATATTAGATGGCACACCGTTTGCGCGGCATGCACGTGCGTACAGTTAGCTACGTTGCCAACTCTTGATAATGACATACGATTGTTAGGCGCTGCGCACACTGGATTCGATTTAATTTTATCGTTTCCGTGTTTCGAATGCCGTATCTTTGATGTTCGTTGCAGAGGAACAAAACCAATGTTATCTTTGAAAACGAGTTAGCAAGTTAAATCAATGTTAAAATAATATTCATATTCTTATTTTTCGTAGGACCAATAACTAACTAGTCAGTTAGAGTGGTCTACGAAAATGATGGAGGAAAGATTTTTTATTTGGTACTATTGTTTTTAGTATCATTTCTATAAATTGTTGTATAATTAATTAAACGACATACCTACCTATATACATTTGTATAGATATTCTATGAACGAGGCCAAAACATTTTGGACCCGCAGAGGAAAACATAGGAATATTCTTCCTTGGGGTGTAAAGTTACAAAAATTTAACAAATTGTTTAAAAACATACATGAAAGACCTTCGGTGCGAAAAAACTTTTTCCTTCGCGTTTCTACGGAAATATCCGAATTAATCTCCTGTCAATTTCAGTACAGTGGATTTTGAAGCTCATTTTGGCAGCAAAATGATTTCGCACATTTCCGAAAAAATACGAAGGCGTAAGATTATGCACTATCCCCCTTATTCATCATCATAAACGTCTTCTAACTTAGCAAGCCGCTAAGTATTGTTTGTCCCTTTCGGTCTTATGAATATGTATATAAGACCGAAAGGGACAATCAATACTTAGCAACTTGTTGTAATCGAGCTGTATGTAATCGAGCCTTAACTAATAATAGCAGATGATATGTAACATTATCGTGCGTACGGTACGCCCCGGGCCGTAATAAATACGTTAAACTCTAATATAGAAAAGTACGTGTATGGTATGTCCTATGTCAGAGCTCACGTTTCGTCGCCGGTGAAAGTTTACGTCATCGCAACGTGCAGATTTGCGCAGATTGACTTTTCTTTCCATTGTCGGTCTTCGGAGTGTGTAGGAAGCAAATTAACTTTACGATTGAGAGTTGGACATCGTAATTTGGTTAATTTGGAGACGCGATTGGTTCTGGTTTAACGTTTTTATATAACCTGCTAATTAATGCAATTTCATTGTTTACGCGTAGCTATATAATCGTCATTTGGGCCTCATACTGAGAGTTCCTCGTAATGATATAATTAAACTTGCGTATATTCAGTCACTACGCGCGACGTTTCGGAGAGCCTAGGTCTCGATTATCAAGCACTGAGCCCGTGTTCACGTAAACGTGCGTTCAAACCAAAAGAGCATTCGCTGTTCTATCCCCCCACTCTACGAAATTCGATCGTTACACAAAACGTGATTGGTTGATTTCGTAGAACGGGGGATAGAACCGCGAATGCTCTTTTGGTTTGAACGCACCTTCAGGCAACTCGCAAACGCGGTGAGTACGAATATTTATAGTAACGAAAATTTAAATTCAATTCATCGTAAGTCGGTAAGTTGCGGGAAGGATCGTCGTTCCGTTCCACCCTGTATATATCGTCGCTTATATATAGTCTAGCTATACGTATCTAAGATCAATTAGTATTACTACCTCCAACACAATCCATAAATTAGCTTACCGAAGGACTACTAGTCGTACTTTGAGTTGGAAAGTAATGGATGTGTTAGTTTTTAGTCGATAAGTTAGGTAACTAATGCAGTATATCGCGAGCGCACTGACTAGGACTTCCAATACCGGTATTTTTGGTACCGATGTTGCCCATAAAAATACCGGTATTAGTAGCCCTAGTACTGACTTGATAAATTGGAGCGAGCGCGAAGGCCTGCTTTACGTATGGATCATAATCTAACGTTATCGGTACTTGCAAAATCGACTTATATATAGCCATATAAGTCGATTAATCGTCCCTTGATATTTATTTATAAATAGGTATTTAACTTACAAAAAGTGCTTATTTAAAGGTAAGATAAATAATGTATGTAGCTGACATTTAACAAGTTATCTTTCGGCTAGGTAACATAGAAAAAGTAGAAGTATAAACATTGTTGT
This sequence comes from Thaumatotibia leucotreta, assembly GCA_025490895.1. Lineage (NCBI taxonomy): Eukaryota > Metazoa > Arthropoda > Insecta > Lepidoptera > Tortricidae > Thaumatotibia > Thaumatotibia leucotreta. The sequence goes on from JALPQI010016882.1 coordinate 20,070, forward strand.
CGAAGTAATTAGTTTCTTCAATTGTTCTCATCATTTTATATTTCTTTTCTTCCTTGATTGCGAATCGATTAGCACATGTAAACCAGTATGATGATATAATCTGTGAAACAAAAGGCAAATGGTGTGACGGCGTGATAAATCGACGAGCCGTGCAAGCTATTGTGTTGGTTTACTTAAAAGGATGTCTGTCAGTGTTTATATTGCCTAGACCTCACATAGCGTGATGATTATTACGACATTTTTATCGTCTATTTCAGTAGGCATAGCTAAAATGCCATTAGGGTCAAACACAAAATCATGTTATGAGTCTTTCCGGTGGACATTTTAAAAGTTAAGGGCTATGAGAGTTAATTTTCTTACCAAACCCTTATTGTCATTTAAAGGCACTCCTTTCCTATTGAATTGTATGATAAAAATCACGACTACACTTCTCCCAGTTGCTTACTATTGGCCACAGGAAAGAGGGGCTCTACAGTTCAGCTGAACACGCACTTTTTCATTCCTGTGGTCGATAGTTAACAGCCTGTGGACAGGTAGTAATTATTTTTATCATACTACGCATTGAAAAAGGAGTACGTCTTAATGAAGATAATAAGGCTTTCAACTTTTAGATTGTCCATCGGAAAGACTCCGAACATGGGTTTGCGTTTGATCCATTCGACAATCGTACGCGATAAGACAGATTCCGACGAAAAATCACGTGACTATAATATATGAAAATCGTCACGTGACTATTGTCATTCCAATACATTTAATACTTTTCGATTATCGCACCCATTCCATTGCCATATGGCATCTTGGCTAAGCCTGTAGGTAGTTACGGGATCGTAAACGAAATGTAAAAATTATCACTTTTGGTGTTTATTGTTTTTATTCATCATCATCAGCCTCCGCAGCCTCCGATAGGGCCATCTATACCTATACTGGGTGACATCGGGGTCGTGATCCAAACTGTGAGAAACGTGTTAAGATGGTCATTCTCAACAAGGTTTCCCAAACTTAACAAATATGAATATTGCGAAAAAAAAAAAACTGTTTCCATACCGAACGGTGCGGAAGTGTTCATAACTTCCAGTCTCGTTTCATAATTATGTAAACACATTTGGAAAGGATTAGTATGGAGAAATGTATACATATTAATGAACTCGAACTTTACTAGTCGTAAAAAAAGTATGTTTGTTCATATAGGTCCCATAGAGAACATTGTTTACTTAGGAAGACCATCTTAACACGTTTCTCACAGTTTGGATCACGACCCCGATGTCACCCAGTATATGATATACAATCACGATCATCAATATATGTGACCGTCCATAAGAAAAGGTACCTTATGGCAGTTTCTAGTTACGGAGATATTGGCGATTTTGTAAAACCATTCAAAATTATCATTTTTTCTTTTTATATAAAATAGTAAAATATACAAACAGGAGTACATGTGTACCTTGGTGTCAGCTGTGTACGTTAATTCTTTCTTTACTAAATTTGAGTTCAAAGTTTAGTAGAAAAGGTCCCTTGTGGGAATAGCATACAAAAATGACATCAAAGCTCAACATATATATATAAAATCATTAAATTTGTTTACAAGTATTTGTTTGCAATTGTTCCTTTTTTATACAATGGCGGTTGTTAACAAGTATACGGCTGCCCTGATGGTACGCACTAATCAGTCACGGCAGCTTTCGTGAAATCCATGGTACTCATATCTGATATTAAAAACAAGTTTATGCTAAAATATATCTGTTCATAGGTATAATCACAAAAAGTGCTTTAGGTACTTCAGTACCTACGGTCTTTTTAAATTTTAATTTACGTGTAGGCATGCCTACCTACTACATTTCTCGACTGACTTCAAAACGTCTCTCGACGGCATCATTCCTTTGCGTTACACCGCCACTATTACCATCTCTTTCCTACTTACTCGCGACAATTTGCATGGCGAACTCTTCACGCGGTGTGTCTGGTTTAATTTTTCGCATTTTTCATATTTGACCATGATTTTTGACCAAAATTCACCTAAAATGTCCTCACCTGATTTATGAATATTTTTTTAGTAATAACGGACTGTGAACAATACATATTGTGTTATCTTTCGGGATCACTAGGCAGGTACTTTATGTGAATTAATTAACGTTGACTTTAAGTAAAAATTACTCATTACTGATCAATATTTTTAGAAAAATTATAATAACATTTTGTGTTCGAATTGCAGTTTTCGTACAAGATTAACAAAAAAATTATGTTAATATGGTGCCTTATTATAATAATCAACATGTTTTGTCTGTGATTGGCCATAAGGGCCCTTTTCCCAAATGTATGGGAGTGAAATTGTGATTTTTACGTAACTTTAATCGTCGATAAACGAAAAAGTGTGACCTGTAGAATAATATTAATACTTTTGTGATACTCTTGTGGACTGATTAAAATTAATTTAAAACATACTATACCAAAGTTGTTATTTATTCTAGGAAAGATTTAAGTGATATTAATTATCACATTTAATTAAAATAAAGATATTTCGTTGACTATGTGACTTTCATTTCTATTCTAAAATGTAAGGTCAAATATGTTCTACTATATACAATGGTTCAAATTACAATATATAAAAGGAAAACCGAAAAAAATATTTTTTAATTATTCCGTTCATATGAGCGTGTTTCTCTTTTCAAAGGGGGTTTTTTCATGAGATGAACGTCACATTAAAAAAAACATAACTGAGTTCCAAGGAAGAACTCCTTAAGATACGAAATCAATCATAACCCATGTAACTTCCAATGGGAACATACTTAAAACAAGGTTCAAACTTCATTTGACGATTTCTCAAAAGTGCATTTTTAGCATGTGTCAGTTTAATGTATTTTTATTTTTTAAGTATGAAACTTAGACACGTGTTTTTTTCTGTATTAGATAGCTTATTTAATGTAGATTTAGGATCTGTGCTTAACTCAATACCTGCCATAAGGGACCTATAGCCATGGACGGTCACATATTATTATGTATTTATCTGTTATATTTATCGTCGCTTAGTACCTAACGAGTACCTACGACTCGGCATAAATGCGCTCGCCGAGATTCGAACCCGGAACCCCCAGCTTCGTAGACAGGGTCAACTATACTACTTATACGAATAGGGTAACAACTATACTACTTACAGGAGCTGACAATTTTGCTACCTATGTAAAAGAAGTATGTATTTTGATTGGTTTCTATTTAAAAACGCCGTATGTTGGCATAAAATCGATCTACAATTTACTTATAACCAGCAAGGTTGTAGTGAATTCTGCTGACCTCTGTAATCAGAGGTCCCCGACTGCGGACCTCGGTAGGTCTACTATTCAATTTCCATCTCCACTTAAAGTAACACGATGATTGTTTGAAAGCTATAGGAAGCCTAAACTTGATCTACAGGGTGCCTTTGAAGATGTCGTGATCCCTTTCATATTTTTTTTATACTCTACTAGCAACTGAATGCACCGGTGACCGGATCTCGTTAAAAATAGACTATTTTTTTTTCCTTTTTATGTTATTTATTTTTCTTTTAATAGTTTCAGAATGTTAAAACACTTTATTATCACATTTAAAGTAGAAATGCCAGATCGAGAATGAGATGGCAGGACGACCTGGACGCGTTTATTCCGAATTGGCGGGAGAAATGTGACGACCGGGCCGAATGGAGGAAAAGAGGGGAGGCCTTTGCCCAGCAGTGGGACACTAAACCAGGCAGATAAAAAAAAAGTAAAAAAGTAGAAAATTCCCTTCAAATTGTATTCCCTCTTTGAATCGGAATTGTGCTTAGTTTAACATCGCATACATCCCAAAAATGCATTTTAGTAGGTAGGTTAGGTACCTCAATATAACCTTCAAAAATAAACTAAAAAGAAAACTTGCAGAATTTTGGTAATAATTACCGAATAGCTGCCTTATAGAATTATAATGACGAAATATTTATCTAATTTGTGAACAAGCGTGAAGAATAAACCATAATTCACTTAAACATCGTTTAGTGGTTTCAAATGTTTCAATCCCGCAGGCATTACGTTTAATGCATTTTTGTCGTGCGTGAGCCAGACTTGTGGTTCATTCTCAGAATTTAAACTGTTGCAATTGTTATAATTAATGTTGCCAGCTTAAGTGACAGATATCCCATGACTTGCGACAGTTGATTAGAGCGAGCATTGTTGCGCGCCCCAGATTTACCCTAATGTTCTTAATTTAGAGAAAAATAAGTAATAGAGACTCGATTTTGTACAATGTCGCGTTAATTATTGTTTTAGATTGCGGCAGAGCATGCTCATGTATTCAATGCAAGTAAAACAACGCAAAGGAGGAACTGAAACACTTGATACATTTTCTATGTAGGTACATCATCATCATCATCAGCCTATGATAATCCACTACTGGACGTAGGCCTCTCCTATTAACTATGCGTATAGTCGCATTAGGAGGTAAATGCCCATAATCGCCACGCTGGGCAAGCGGATTGGCGATCGTACATACTTAAAGATTTGTGCCGCGGAAAAAGAAACCTGTTTCAGGCACTGGTCCCATCAAAGGCGAGTAAGCGATGAGCTATCGACTATTTTCTCGCTCGATAAACTACCTAATAAAATTATGGCCCGTCCCGTGTCAGTAAATGTGGCAAATATAATTATAACAACAAGCTGAGTGACACCCTCTGGCACAACTTTTATATCAAATATCATTGTTTTTAATGTAATGTAATTTTAGGTTATTTTTGTACTAATAATTGTATTTAATTTCATATACATGATTGATGGCTGTTCTGTTCACACTGCCGTGCCGAAGAGAGAATTTCCTAAGAGAATTCACTCGCCCGTGTTGAAAAAACTCGCCAATCGGTACTCGTCGTATCGTATCTCGTAGTATTGGATATAATCTCGTAAACATTCAATGACAACCTCACACAATCCACAATCTAAGCAACGCTTGAGTATAATGAGCAATAAGCGAGAAAATACATATGTACCTAGTGTACCTACTCAACTTTATATTCCTGAATACATATTCATACCTACACTTATCACTACTAAACAGGCTTCGCGAGAGCCTAAATAAAATATAACCTATACAATACCAGTCCGTATTATTCCCATGTCTCTGGTCTGGTTCTTTATGCATTCTATTGTCTACCTACCTACAATGTATTCATTCTTCTAGTTTCGTCTAGTCGCCTCCTATGTTGCGGCCTAATTAGTGCTGATCGAGCGATAACCGCCACCGAATACAATACACCTTGCTTTATTTGTCCGTAATCGGATTTAATGATCCGATCATTAGAAGTTATGGAGATTCATACGCAACGAAGTTTGTTGAAGATGATATTTTGATAATGGAATACACTCGTGCTTACTTCCGTATCCGATCTAAGTATAATGTAATGACTTATTAATATGACTATACTCTCTTTAGACTGACGTATCAATATCTGAATATGACATGTCCATAATTGGTAAAATATTGCATAGAATACGTGAAGCTCATAGTAGCGTAAGTTTTCTTACAAGTAAAAATTGGTAGGTTTCACAAATGATTAATTATGTTATAAACATGGTACAGCCAAGAACAAGAATATGCATACACTTTATAAGACTGGCATAAAGTCTAAAATTGTATATATACCTACAGCCTCTAACTGTACTCCATTACCATGTAATACTATAAGCAACGTTTAATTATGGTTTATTGTAACATTGTTCAACGTTAATTCAATTCAATATACTAATTTGATGCAATCAACCTGTATGGCAATTGTACATTTTGATTGCTTGTCTAAGGAAGTATTGTCCAACTTATAATAATAGCTGTATGATCGTTAAACGGTATGATGTGTTAATTGCTTATTGTCTTACGGGCTTTTCTTGTATCATATTCACCGCTTTATCAATCTCACAAAGGCTCGTTATGAATTCAAGCATTATGAATATTATGATATCAATGCAGGTACTTGGAATGCAGGCACTGACATCTACCACGCCCAGAGATTAGAAATTTGTTCATTCGGTTTTGACAGGTTCTATTTTTACTGAGTAGGGTAGGGGTATTTCGTAAAATATTAAGCTTTCGTCCGATCTCTTTTGCAACTTGTTTAATTTAGGAGTCAACTTCCTTATCTGAAATTCTTCTCAATTGCTTAGCTCTAGGACTATTTATCTCTCAATACCGCCGCGTATTTCAGCCTTTCAGGTGCTATTACCTTAGGTTTCATAATTGTACTTATGCGTACCCTTGTTATTGCTATTGCTTCATTTACGTTACTTTACTATCATAGTTTTTGACAGAGTCTTATTTCATGACCCCGTGTTTAAATAGCCCCCAGGTGATCTTACTTGTGTAACTAAATTCCTTACTTAGTTGGATGATTACGCTAAATACACATTTTCTCTTACAAAACTAAACATATTTTCTAAAACAAATAGACTTACCATGTGGGCGAAGAATACAGTCCTAATATTTATCTCTTTAATATCGTGTGGGAGTCTTTAAACGATGTTACAAGCCACCATTTCCATGTTCACACGCATACTTTGACCCAAAATGAAAGGATCTTAATCAATAGCCAGTTTATTGTGAAATGATCCTTGAGGGTAATGAAGAAATGTTATGTTGCTTAGAGACATATGGCAGATACTATGCATCACAGACAAAGTAGCTAATGCTCTACATTACTCAAGCTTGGCCAAGTATTGTCAGTATTATGTATACATGTATAAAGACGAATGTGATGTTCGCATCGCATGTTGGCTGTTTATATATAGTTGCCGTTGTATTAAGAATGAACATTTGACAGTTTAGAAATAAGTCTTATATATGTCATATGACGTCAAGACTATCGGAAGAATAGTGAGTCTCACAATTTCATTCTTAGAAATCGGCAACTATAGTGTTTTTTATTTATTTTCTGAGGCAACCACGTTTTGCAGTTTGCACTAATAAAAATGTTTTGAAGTGTAGATAGTGTTTATTTTTTTGCAGCATTCTCATAGTGGCTTTCCAAAGCTTGCGCATTTCACGTAATTAATTTAATTGTGATCTATTACTTAATATACCTACTGGACTGTTTGAATCTCATCGTAAAACTGTTTATTCTGTCAAGATTGATATACGTAAGAGTGCGCGCAGAGATATCTTCATGGAAATCATAATTCGACTCAAGCTTAATATGAATAAACCTTATGCAGTGTACTTAACACAATCCATGTTCTGATACTACAAATTGATTGAAAAATGTAATGGCATGGAGTGGCTGTCATTACGATACCCGGCCCATTGTCTGTCAGGTAAGATGGATGGACAGTTATGTAATCGCAGCATAACCTTTATTCGCCCTCTATAAATCTTAGCCGAAAGCTGCGGGCAAATGAAGAGATAAGTCGCTTGGAGGCGTGGAGGTATGCGTGGAGCTGAGCTGAGTATGTGCTGCGGTATGGTGCAAGTATCGGGTAACTTGTAATATTGAATTATTGAACAATATGACTTGGATATTAATTACTGATTTCAAAGTACGATTCTTACCTACGCGTGGGCATAAGTAGTGTTGAGTCATGAATATTTTAGTTATAGGTAGCTACTAAACTTAAATTATTTAAAATATTGTTGTGTATCTAAAATTAGTGCATATTATTGTAATTGGAATTTACTCGTATACTAGTTGTTTATTTAAGTTAGGTACATTATATTCTACTGATCCGTTTAGTTTATTTTTTAATGTTGATGTAATTAATATGTAGTGATGTAGAAATGGCCTTTAGGTAGGTACCTAACTAAGTTTACGATGTCTAAAATGAATCTACAAAAAGCATATAATTTTAATTTAATGATTTAAGTGAGAAACATCTGTCAAGATTAATGCTAAACGCAGGGAACAAAAGAAATGTCCTCTAATCTGCGTCAGCGATCGTGGGAAACGACGATATCCGAAATTATATGCTTTCACTGTCCCACGGCGCGACAACACTCCAAACTTGCATATCTAGAAATCTTTGACAAATAAAATATTGTAGTGACTTATTTCTGACAATAGCTATCTAAGGAATTAGTTAGAAATTACATAACTATGACACAGGTAGTTCATGTTACTTTTTTTCTATTTAATCCCAAATAAAGTATCAACCATAACATCTTAGATGGCAAGTCATGGAAACTTATCACATTTAATCGATTCATTCACATTTCTTACGTAATATTTTCTTCGGTTGTTGCGATGATTACCCGTGACATAAAACTATCTAAAAAGGATTATATCGCGTATTTTAATTAAATCTTCATCCCGATGTTTCAAACAACGTGCGGGCGAATGAGGCTGATGGGTTTCACGGAGTTCAGCTTTTTCACATATTTTTCAAATTTTATCGGTTTAATGCTTGTTGATCTTCATGTAGTACTGCAAATGTTTTTTTACTCTTTATAGTTATGTAGACCTCTGTGTAGAAAGAAAATCTCTGGCTAAGATCTACTTTTAAGTTCTATTATCGTTGCCAAAAAAAACGTACACAGGAAACTCAATTCAAAGTACCTATTCAAATTTCAAACATAATGAATCTGAAGAATGTTATCTTAGTGTTTAAAGTGTGAGAAAAATAGCCCGTTCATTCTAGGTTACCTAATGACAATTATGCTTAATTCTGATCTCTGAGAGCAATTTCGAAGAATCACAGTTTGCGAATACAAAAATAAACATCTTGTGTTAAGTCATTAGTTCATTACATTATCCCGGAATCATCAGAGTCATTCACACAAGCAAAATTACTTTATATAATTATGACGCTTCATACACTGGTAGTAAACCTACTAACGCCCATCAATCATGGAGGTGCAAAGAGCTGTCAGTCGGAAAACATCGACAGCATTCTACACAAGTGTTACCCACTGGTATTTCGATTGATAAGAAAGTGAATACTTGAACGAAATGTTTACTAGTGGACCACCAACGTGGAGAGATATCTAATGTTCTTTATCAAGGTTGTTTCTGAACACATTAACATTTTCGACAAAACGAGATCTTGATGTACAAAAATGAATATCTAATTGTTTACCTAAGCTACGTGGTGTGAAAATTACCTTCAAGGCTCTACGTTTTATTTGGGTTACTTATTACTTAATAACACTTATTCTTCCGTTCCAGAACAAATGGCAATTTAAAATATCGTTAGGATAACAGCTAATGTTCATCATATTGGGCAAAAATGGATTTTCAGTGCCATATGTTAATATATAAAATATAGCCTGGAAAACCAGATTTGTCACTGAAAATACGCAATTAAATACATTTCAAGGGTGAAAAGTTTAGTCTTACATTTTTCTAATTTACCGCTTATTTGCCGGATGTTTTCCAGATTATATGTATGAAGCTCATATTAATTTGCAAGCATTCACTTTGGGTAAATAAATATAATTAATTCGTATTGTTTAGCATAAGTAAGTAATTGTTTAGCAATCGCAAAGCCAACAGGTGTATCGATTGGGCAACATTGTTTCTCGGACAATCATCGTGTCGGCAAATCATTCAGATAAAAGACCAAAAATGTGTCATCATGATCGACGTGCAATGCGCTTTTACTTTCATCCTACTTGTCGAGGAATCCGTTATTATGTCATGCCGGTGTCATCCTTCGGCAAGCCACTCGGTTATGGTGACCAAGTGTGTATTTTTTGCATTAATTGGTGACGTTTAAGTTGACGAGGCATTTAAGATACACTGTGATTGATGACAACGATTTATTGAATTCACTATTGTATTGTCGAGTGATTTGACTATATTTGGCTTAATGGTTGTGATTGTAATATTTTAGTACATTGTGTGTGGTTATACAATGCGGATATACAAATCTTTCTTAAATGAGTTTTAAAGTTATATTATTTTTGGACATAAAATTATATTAAATTTAAATAGAGGGAGACATTTACCATAAATATCGTCAGTTGTAATATGAATTAATGTAACCACCAAATGACGATTTTTCAGGAGAGCCCAAAAACGAATTTGACATTTATAAAGTATGTTGTATCTTTTAAGTTAATTATCCTATTGAAATTGTTTACCTTGTTTGTTTTATTTTTGAGAGGTCTATTTGACACACAGTTACTAACTGCGACCACAGTTGTAGTTCAGGAAATGGCTGGTGCTTACGTTAAATATTTTTGAAAAAAATTGGAGATACGTTAACAATTTACCTAATGAAAATCATCAAAAGTGGAATTCGTAATTTAGTGTAACTCACAAATTGAAACCAAATTGCTTACGAGCCATAAAATACAGATGGCGTTTACAGCATTGATATTTATAAAAATATGGTGAGTACATTAGGAAGGACATATTTTGTACTTACAAATTCGTACTTACGTTAAAATATTGTCTATGATTTTTTGATACCCTTACAAATACGTTAATAAAAAACGTGGAAACCTAATAAAATGGCAAAGTTTTTGTTAACATATTCGACATTTTTTTCTGGATATCAATATTTTATATACACCGTTCGATAGAGCAGGAAATTTGCAGTCGAATGGTATACTTAACTCAATTTTTTTTTTTTTTTTTTTTTTTATGCTATAGGTGGCAAACGAACAGACGAATCGCCTGATGGAAAGCGATTAACGTCGCCCATGAACACCCGCAACACCAGAGGCGTCGCAAATGCGTTGCCGGCCTTTAAGGTGGGAGTACGCTCTTTTCTTGAAGGTTTGAAGGTCGTATCGGTCAGGAAACACCGCTTGTGACAGTTCGTTCCAAAGTTTAGCTGTGCGAGGCAGGAAGTTACGAGAAAAGCGCACAGTTGAGGATCGCCAACCATCTAAATGGTGAGAATGAATACATTGTCGCGTAGGGCGGTGGCGGAAAGAAGCGGCAGGTATTAATCCGAACAACTCCTCGGAACACTCCCCGTAGTACATGCGATAGAAAATGCAGAGCGAGGCCACATCTCTACGCAGCGCCAGGGTATCAAGCCGATCAGAAATGCGTTGGCAGTTGACAACTCGAGCTGCTCTCCGTTGGATGCGGTCTAGAGGGAGAAGCTGGTACTTAGGTGCCCCTGCCCAAAGATGAGAGCAGTATTCCATATGCGGGCGAACCTGCGCCTTATAAAGCTGTAGGCGGTGGGCCGGCGTGAAGTACTGCCTCGATCTATTGAGCACACCGAGCTTCTTCGAGGCCAATTTGGCCTTACCCTCTAGGTGGACGCGGAACTGAACATCACTCGAGATGTCAACACCAAGAATTCCAATACTGGCTGTGGCAGATAGGGAAGTGCTCTCGAAACGGGGTGACGCGACAAACGGAAGCTTTTTCGCGGTGAACGCGCAAACCTGTGTCTTTGTAGGGTTAAATTGGACCAAATTAAGCCGACCCCAATCTGAGACTTCTTTTAGGGAGGTCTCAATTTCAGTCACAAGTTTGTTCCGGCTCTCAATGACGTTTTCCCGGGAAATATTAGCACGGCCGGTGTAGGAGGCATCACCCGTACTATCATCCGCATAACAATGAATGCCGCTAGTATGCAACATGTCATTAATATGCAGGAGGAATAGCGTGGGTGATAGCACACAGCCTTGAGGGACACCAGCATTCACAGACATTGAGTCAGAGCATTCACCGTCAACAACGACCTTAATGCTTCTGTCTGCTAGAAAACTGTTGACCCATTCGCATAATTTCCCTGGAAGCCCATAGGATGGAAGTTTCGAAAGAAGGGCTTTGTGCCAAACGCGATCGAAGGCCTTCGCAACATCCAAACTAACTGCCAGTGCCTCACCTTTTGTCTCTATCGCCATTGCCCAGCAATGTGTCAGGTAAACCAAAAGATCACCAGCCAAACGCCCCCTACGGAAACCGTATTGTTGGTCACTCAGGAGCTGGTGATCCTCAAGATACCCGAGGAGCTGACGATTAATTATGGACTCCATAATCTTCGAGAAAAGGGAGGTTATAGCTATCGGCCTGTAGTCGGATGGATTTGAGCGGTCGCCTTTTTTAGGGATCGGGTGCACCAAAGCTGACTTCCACGAAGTCGGGACTACGCCAGAAGAGTAGGAGATTTCGTCATTTTGGTGGTTACATTAATTCATATTACAACTTACCACCGACGATTTAGCTATCTTAGGTTACACTATAATTCAGTTAAGCTACATATACATATATAGTAATCATCATAGATCCAATAATTACGTGACATAATAGCCTCCGCGTACCTATTATCCAATAGGCGCCACGAACATAAATGAAAAGTTACACTCGCTACGAAAGGAAACGTGGAGTAGTTTTTCAACAAACTCAGAGCCTAGATCGGATCATAGGTCACCGAGTAGTCATTAGATAGAGAGATCCATTACATAATGTGTGTGATGTCCCTCCAGAGGCTTGCGCATTATATGTTTTGCATTCGTTTCGAAATTTGGAGACACCATTTGCGGTTTACATAATTTTATGAGACTTTGTATTGAATAGGAAGTCAAATATTTATTTAAGTACCTAGTTGCCGTTACCGTAACATTCACTATTTATTGATGACCCTTTTTTGTTGCCAGTTACTTATATTCAAGAAATTTATGTATTCAGTTGTAGTATTAGCACATATACCTACTAGAAATTCAAGAAGTAGTACAGTCAAGAGCAAAAGTAAGTGATCACCTTGTGCCTCATCACAATGGAATAAGGTCTATAATCGAACAAGAATGATCACTTACTTTTGCTCTTGACCCTACCGCAGTGATAGTTTGCAATTAACTATTGCCACTCCATTACACTCTTATTGTGCAACCTGTCTCAAATTACATACTCAATATTTCACTAACTAAAATCGAATTAAATTCCACGTAACGATATCTAGGGCTTGGGGGCTCCATTCGATTGAACTTGAACAAGACAAAAATCAAAACGTGGTACAAATAATACGGAAGTACATCAAAGTTGAGGTGAATGATGATAACACAGTACCTAAATGTAAAAAATGTAGTGAATTAAAATGTAGTAACTTAAGCAAATCCGTTTAACAAACTTTTAGTTAAATTTGCAGTTGCATTTGCTATCAGTACCTCCAAAAAAGGACACAAATTTCAAATACCCCTTGTGCTTAATGACATCTAGATGTGCGCGTGACTTCTACTCTCGGACAGACCTACACGTCCCACCGGCTTTGGCAAAAGTTTCGTGGATTGATAAGTACAGACGTCAAGTTATCGATTAAATGTTACGCTGAGGCATGCCGGGCTCGTAATATTTATAACGTACTTGCAAAGCCTGTGAACCCGTGACCCGGGCCGTACTGCGGAACTTACGGAGTTATGAACCTTTATCGATGTGATACAAACATAAATCTAATTTTGTATTTTAGTCTGCTTAGACTGTTGGAATTATTTGTAGTGCTTCTTTACTCATTTATTAAAAATTTGAAATTATGAAAAAAATTGTTTTTAATGAATCTCAAGTATGTTTACGTTCAGTAAGCTACTGGGTTCAAATATGGGAAGACATTTGGGAACATTTTTAGTCAATATATTGGTTACCAATACCTTAACCACTTTGCGGAATTTGCTTGATACAAACACATCATCGAATGCAAAAAAATGTTCATATTTATTCTTAATCGTCATCATCTCAGCGGTCTCAGCCATAAGACGTCCACTGATGAACATAGGCCGGGGAGGCCTATGTTCATCAGTGGACCTCCACATGTACCGGTTAGATGCGACCTGCATCCAGCGTGTCCCGGCGACCTTCATAAGGTCGTCTGTCCATCTTGTGAGTGGACGTCCTACGCTGCGTTTGCCTAGCCGTGGTCTCCGCTCGAGCACTTTTCGACCCAATCCCATAATCTTAATCAAATATGAAAAATAACGATCGCTTCTATTGAATTACGAAACTTAGTCATACAAATTGTATGCTTATACTCTGTCCAACAACCTTAAGGCCCGGCCACGACATTGGTCTAAAGGCCCGGCCGCGACATTGGTGTAAAGGCCCGGCCACGACATTGGTCTAAAGGCCCGGCCGCGACATTGGTGTAAAGGCCCGGCCACGACATTGGTCTAAAGGCCCGGCCGCGATATTGGTGTAAAGGCCCGGCCACGACATTGGTCTAAAGGCCCGGCCGCGACATTGGTGTAAAGGCCCGGCCACGACATTGGTCTAAAGGCCCGGCCGCGATATTGGTGTAAAGGCCCGGCCACGACATTGGTCTAAAGGCCCGGCCGCGACATTGGTGTAAAGGCCCGGCCACGACATTGGTCTAAAGGCCCGGCCGCGATATTGGTGTAAAGGCCCGGCCACGACATTGGTCTAAAGGCCCGGCCGCGACATAGGTGTAAAGGCCCGGCCACGACATTGGTCTAAAGGCCCGGCCGCGATATTGGTGTAAAGGCCCGGCCACGACATTGGTCTAAAGGCCCGGCCGCGACATTGGTGTAAAGGCCCGGCCACGACATTGGTCTAAAGGCCCGGCCGCGACATTGGTGTAAAGGCCCGGCCACGACATTGGTCTAAAGGCCCGGCCGCGATATTGGTGTAAAGGCCCGGCCACGACATTGGTCTAAAGGCCCGGCCGCGACATAGGTGTAAAGGCCCGGCCACGACATTGGTCTAAAGGCCCGGCCGCGATATTGGTGTAAAGGCCCGGCCACGACATTGGTCTAAAGGCCTGGCCGCGACATTGGTGTAAAGGCCCGGCCACGACATTGGTCTAAAGGCCCGGCCACGACATTGGTGTAAAGGCCCGGCCACGACATTGGTCTAAAGGCCCGGCCACGACATTGGTGTAAAGGCGCGGCCACGACATTGGTCTAAGGCGACCAGCGGCGAGCGAATCCATGAGTTGGAACGAGATGCCGATATGGGAACTCCCTCTCGCACGTATGGTTTTCCGCTAAGCCGGTCTTAGCCAATGTCGTGGCCGGGCCTTTAGACCAATGTCGTGGCCGGGCCTTTAGGCAGTCGAAAAAGGTGGCGAATTTAACAAATGTAGCCACGTACTGTTTGACCATTCATAAAAAATGTATTTGAATTTAGTGACATTTGTAATACTATAGGTTGTTAGACAGGGTTTAACTTCGTAACACAAACATGCTATGTTACATTTTTTTTCAGTAAGGCTTTTAACTATGTACAATTTTATTACAATACACCTAGCCATAGTAGCCATAGCGTGTTTACAAATTTAAAGCATTTTGTAGTCATAACATAAAACATGTGCATCAGTATTCTGAGAGAATCCTTAAACATCTTCCGAGTCGCGTGAAGATCGCATCGGCGCGCGCGCAAGTTGCGTCACGTGGGGAAAGTGCATTGATTATTTTATTGTGTCTGAAGGCAACATTAACACGGATTCCACCCTTGATCGATTATGTAATGTTCAAAAATGAGGTTATGAAATTTAAGGATTTTTTAATACATACAGAGATAGTCTTTGAGTGGCTTAAGGTTGTAGTACCTTCGAAACACTACGTACAGATGTCGCTAGTGATTAGCTTCACAATACCATTGACTAAATTAGCTGTGATCGACGGAAAGTAGTCTGGTGTAATTGGAAGCACTTTGGACCGGCAATCCGGAGGAAGCGGGTTCGAATCCCGTGACAACCAGAGTCTTTCGCAGTTGATTTTTTCTATGGTAAGCACATCTGTTACGACATTGTGGGATTATACAGAGATATAGCACGTCATATATAGCCATCGATTTGATGCATCAAATGATTATTTTGCGATAATTTGGCGATGTTATTTATGAGTTTTCAAGTAATTGGTCAGTAATGCGTCTACTTATACGCATAGTTAATATGAGAGGCCTACGTCCAGCAGTGGACTATCATAGACTGATGAAGATGAAGAAGTAATTGGGCTCTAAAAAATATATATGAGATAGCGTTATGTTGCAAATCTATGCAAGCATACGGGATGAATCATAAATTAATGAAAAAGTACTTACGAGTTCAATATAAGAAAACTACATATTAGAACAGTCAAAACACTTAATAACACTTAACACTAATTAATTGGTATCTATTTTTATATCTTCTATATTTCTATCTTTATCATCACTTCAAATAATTGTGCAATGATGAATGATTTGAAAAAAGATAAGATTGACAAAATATAGGTTTACACAATAGAAAAAACTACTTACAATTTAATTATAAATGTCTATATTAATATAATGTCCTGAAGTATTGCAACTAGCATAAAATTAACCGAAAATATACAATTGAAGACAGCTATAAAATTATCTATAGATGAACATTTAAAACGCGTTTATACTGCGATAACGAGCGATGACATAAAGATAATTATATGCAGATTCTTCCTGCATGTTAACATAAGTAGGCAATAAAACCTGCGTACACGGACCGGACCGCTAGATAGAGTGTTCATTATTTGTACTCATGAATGGGAAAAAATGTACAACGGGGATTTTGACGTCCTCCGTAGGAAAATCGATGTAGTGACTACCTCAAGGGCCTGGGTTTCAATACCTACTATATGGATTTTTTATATATTATCTCTGAGTACCCACAAAACAAAACTTATATAGCTTACCGTGCGACAAAGTCCTAAGTGTAAAATTTGATAAAAAATAAATTATATTATACTTTTTTCAAATATCTATAAAAATATCAGTTCTAGAGGTCCTCATCCTTATGAAGTACAAGTCTATCTTAGAATATTATATGAAGATAATGTTCCGAAACCCAAAAAATACTAAGTATAGAAATAACAGACCAAATGAAAATGGGCTTACATCCATTTTCATTTCCATATTTTCCATCAATTCGGTGCATGGCGTGAAGAACCTGATAACTCTATCCCTAGTGCCGATGCGTGTATGGATGTCATCCTCTCAAATGTGATGTGGTGACTCCCTAATACGGCATCTATGGGAGGTGGTCTGGTCTACACCTACATAGTATTGTAGCTCTCAAGTGACTGGTTAAAAAGTTAATTACAATAGACAATTCACTAGAAAGGTAAGAATTATAATCTTCAGCAATTACAAAGAATTGGTAAGGAAATAATCGCGTGAGAAAATTCGTT